>NEWO01000037.1:2717975-2762332 GCA_003013225.1 Phalaenopsis aphrodite | reverse complement strand
TTCTTACGGGCAAACCCCACACCAAAAAATAGTGCCGACAGTAGCACCCATAAATAAGTACTTGAAACACTTACAGGGTATGAGATCACATTTATTTTCTGGATCAGGAGGGACAGTGAAAGCTAAAAATTGGCTATTGAGAATGAAGAAGATTTTATATGGGTTGTCTTGTCCACCAGAGAGAAGAGTTCTTTAACCGCTTTTGCTTTTGAAGAGGAAGCTAAAAGACAGTGGCAAGGATAGATGCAGTAGAAGTTTGGAGGTAGAATCAGCCACTTGATTAAGTGAGACAAGTTTGTGAGAACCTTCGAATATTGGTTTGTACTACTGCCATCCAAGAGACATACAAAATAAATTTATTAGGTTGGTGCAATGAGATCATCAGTTATGCAGCATGAAGCGGAGTTCACTATGCTATCGAGATATGCACCACAGCCCATTCCAAATGCAGAATAGAAATGCCAAGGATTTTTTTCTGGATTGAATGGTTTAATCAGGAAGTCAGTAGTGCCACTTGGGATTGAAGAATATTCAGTGCTAGTGGAGCGGGCTAGGCAGGTAGAAATTGATTTCCAATTGACTCAGAAGTGTAAAAACATACACAAGAGAAAGAGTTTGGAAGAAGTAGCACCATTAGTTCATTCAGGAGTCTTTTGGAAAGAAGATAAAGTCCCACACTGGTGGAGTTCTAAGTCAAGGTGGCAACACCAATATAGAGCCGTGTATTAAGTGTAGGAAGCAACATAGTGGGGAATGTCTATTTGGATTAAAGATGTGTTATTGATGCAAAAAAAATGGATCACATATGAGGAATTATCCTAATTTTACTCATGGATCCATATCAAATGTTAACATGCGGTACAACTCAGAAGAATTTTCAGGAAGGATTTACTTTTAGAAGTGGTTAGCAAAGGATAACAGAAGTTGATACTATGGCTCATAAAGAGCAACTAAGACAGAACACTCGACCGAGAGTTCATTCCTTAAATAAACAGGAACCTGAAAAAAATGTTGCCACTAATGCTAATGCATAGAATTTCATATGTTTTAATTATCTCTGAACAAGACACAAACTTTTATTATCACTTTACGTTTCATCTATAGGATAATTAATTCATGTGGAGTTCATGAATTTTGAGGACAAAATCTTGTTAGTTTAAAAAAAAAATTTTGAGAAACTTTGTAAAAATTTTAATGACTTTAAAATGTAACCCTTATTTTGTATCCCTCATATTCCAACTGAATCAAATTTATTAAATTCTACTTGTCGAATAAATCAATTCAATATATAATATTATATCTTAATTATAAATACATGGGAAATATAAATTTTTAAGTTATAATTTTAATTAATTTATCCTTAATTCGTATAATTATTGCTCCCAATCGACATTCACATGATATTTAGCATTGATTTCGATTGGATGGGGGATCCTTACTCCGAAGCCTTTGAATCCCTCTCCCATCTTTTGATTTTGTTCGCACAAAGTCCTCTCCTGATTCTTCCTGTAAGGGTCAACGTTTGGTTGTTGTACACAGGCTCGAACAGAGACGAGCAAGCAGTCAGTCGAGTGTCGCAGCTCACGATTTAGGCTTCAGAGACAAAATCAATTAATATGAACCCATTTTTCATGTTATTTGAGATATTTATTTCCTTCTTCAATCTTCCATTTTGAGGTTTGCCTGAATTTTGTGCACTTAGTCATTTCTGGTAACTTTAGTGGACATGAGCTTGTGTCGGAAGTAAAGAACTTAGTTTATGCCCATCTGTAAAAGATTTTACTAGAAAATTAGCGAGGAAAATTGAGGAGTAAGGGAACAGAAAGAAGAGGGAAGAAGAATAGCAATTTTGTAGAAGGGTTGGTTAGCTAGAAGCCTATTTGAGATAAAACAAGTAATGTTATGGTCAAATCACTAAATGAGTCAATATATCATGAAACCCTCAAATATTTATGAATTACAGGTCATTTGCAAGAGGCGGCGAACTCAAGGTGAGCATATAGAAATTCATCGTGCAGCTGCTACGTCGATTTAGTTAAAATAATTATGTTAACTTAAGAAGAATAATTCAATTAACGAAAACTTGTTTGAATTTTAAATTTTGATATTATGTTTTTTATTAATATCAACGTAAAAATTATCATGACACCAAGCTAGTTGCTAAAGATTAAGAATCTAATATGGCAACCAAGATAAGTAATTATAATTTTAATTTCAGCAATCTTCTTTACTTCGAAATTTATATTTGACTTCATGTATACTCTAATTTGGTTAGATTTTAATTACAATTAACTATTCATATTGTTAAATGGAAAAGACATGCATGATAGGCAACCTACAAGTGAAAAAAAAATGCAAGATAGAAAAGACATGCATGATATGTATGAAAGAAAGATATACAAGATATGCATGATAGGTAGGAAAGATATGCATGATAAATAGTAACACATTATATTAAGTATGTATGTTAGTAGATATTGAAAATATCTTAGAAGAATGTATGCTATAAAGAAAGAAATAGCTTATATATGAATGCATGTATGTGTATGTTAAGAAAATAGTTCACCCCCTGATGGTACAGGTAGGAGAATGCCAGTATACCCGCACGCCTGACAATTGTTATGTATAGATCACTAATCTTTATGTCGACAAGAGAATATCGGGCAGGGGCCAGCAGACAGCTTACCACCCCAGACAATTGAGAATATTGGCCAGAAGCATGTTAGGATCTTTCCACCTCAGACAATTATGATGTTTAGATTGCTAATCGTTGTACTGACGAGATGATATCGGGCAAGGGTGTGTTAAGTAATGTTTTAGCTGTGCTTTTTAGACAGAAAGATATGTATTTTAATAGTATAAAATAAAAGTAAAGTTAAAATGAATACATATAAAAGTTTAGAGTATTTTCATTGAGTAGATGTCATTGATACATGCATTAACATATTAAAAAACTTCTTATAGAAAAGAGAATACAGACAAATTATAAGATTTCTTATAGAAATATGAAAGGCCGTCATGCATATTGATCTCTTTCTTAGGTTACTGTAGTTTAGAAGTGTGATTACTCTTGTGTTATTTTTAGATAACTTATTATATTCTTTTAATTTTTTTTAGGATTTAAGCTTTTTAATAAGATGAATATTATACTAGCTAATGTGTACAAGAGGCTAGAACAACAACTAGACAAGTAAAAAAGAAAACACTTCTACTTATTATTAAAATTGCTTTCTTTAGTGGTTCTTTCATGAATATTTGAATATTAAAATGTTAGTGATAGAAATAGAATAGCAGGAAATTTATTTTTATCATTTCACCTTCTATTTTCATCTTGGTTAATTTCAGCCCCGAGCTGGATCGTGACAATATAAATGTAAATTAAAAAAACAAATAAGAATAAAATATTGTGAATTTCATGAGAATCAATATGATTTGGGTTTACAGCTAATAAAATACCCAGCAAATAAATCAAAATTCATCTTCGTTCCTATTAATGCCACCACGATTCCTGTGGCAGGCTTCAAAGAGAAAACTTTTTAATTGTCAAAATGATTTCGAAGGTGATCTTTATCACATCAAGCTCACACATGCAAAATTAATAAGAGAATTTTTATTCAAAATATTCTAATCCAATTTAATTAAACATATGTTCAAGTGATTGAATTTACTTTGAAGAATAAAAGCTTCGTGTAAAGAATTGATTTTCTGTAGCTTAACACACATGAAAAAATTGCAAGGATGGCATACCTATAACTTGACAAAAGTATTCTCTGCGAGATCAATGGCAAAGGCAAGAGCTGCAACCTTATTCTCACACTCTCTCTGTTCATCATCAGGATTGCTGTCTGCCACAATCCCAGCTCCAGCCTGCAGATCAGCCACCCATTCCTGCTTTCTATTCATGTTCTTGAATGAATACCGTCTGCTGTAGCGATCAGCTGTTGGAAAGACCATGGTCCTGAGAGCTAGAGCAATATCCATATCACCATTAAAAGATATCCCACCAAACCCACCGCTATAAGGACCTCGTCGTGTCACCTCCAATTTATCAATTAGTTCCATGGCTCTCACCTGAACAAACGGAAAGAAAATGAAGATTGAATTAAAAATTAAATGTTTCCGAGCTTAAAATAAGTAGCAGAGAAAGAACGACAGAAAAATGAAAATGCCCATGATAAGCCAGACCTTTGGAGCACCGCTAACTGTTCCCACCGGCAATGCAGCTCTTAAAGCATCCCAGCAATTAAGATGATCAAATAACTCTCCGGTAATCTGCATTAAAATACAACTGATTTTTCCAATTACTAAAAATAAAACTAAAACATAACAAGATTAAGTATTAGTCCTGAACAAGTCTAAGCGCCTCAACATTAATGAAATACAATAAGCATGGATAAATATCAACAGAACTTGACCTTTTTATACAATCCTGCATCAGGGTTGGGAGTTTGAGCCAAATTATTAGCATTAATTATTTACTCATCATCCTGAACAAAAGAAAAAAAAAAGAGTATGTGCTTATTCCAAATAGAACCTACAAGGTAAAGCATTATTATGAGGTGAACTATTTGTACACGCCATCCTTAATTAGACTTATCCAAATGTAGGGCTAGCTCTGTAAACCTGAATGCTCCAATCTTTCTTGTTAAGGTTTAACCATATTCTTCGAAAATCAGTTGAAACAACGTTTCTCCATATTGCCTCAAGTCTATCATTTCTTCCAATTCTCTGATGCTAATTTCATTTACTCATCTATAGCACATTTTAACCTTTAAGTGCACATGCCCAAGGCAGTAAATCTATTATCAATCACTTCTTCAATATATGTCACTACAATCAGTCCGCTTATGTAATCATCCTTTCATTTATTCTTGACAATCTTTCAACAAATTCATCAATGGTTTTTCTCCTGCCCCAACACTTGGACCAATACAGCATTGTAAACTTAATTGTAATCTAATAAAATTTAACTTTTAATTCTTTATGATATTTGTTTGTTAAATTGTCTCAATCATGTTTAATATTTGATTAATCATGTTGAATAGGAATTAAGGAGCATTATACAAGATCTTAAATACCTAGAATATTTCTATGGTGACGGACCACTGGGTTCTACCTTAGGATTCACAAAACTACACCCAAAAATCATTTTGTCATTATTTTTGCATGTGAGATCTACTAGCATTGCAGTATTTGAAACCTCCGGTAAACCATGTGGCTTAGCTCTACGCTTCTCTCAATTATGTGCCTTCTCAAGGCATGAGCTATATGTGCCTTCTCGAGGATTCAAATCTTCACCTCTATTAGATCCTCAATTCATGGTCTTGGAGATTGGAGAAGTTTGACAACTTTAACATAACTGATCAATAAATATTTCTTGGTGCATGCAAAAGCATGTTATTGCAAGCAATTTAGATTCTTGGTGCATACGAGATGATCTTATTGAGAGGTAATTTTCAATATGGGAGTTTCTTTAAAATTCACCTTTGACTAAAGCAGGTGTACTATAGTTTCGAAAAGAACTAATGACTATCTCTTTATTTTGTACTCCGATATTGCTTCTTTTGATATTGGATTGGATGAGAAACATGCAAATGACAACCAATGGGTGTACATGTCCATGAATGTGAATGCAAAATGTTAAATATAAGTTTTAGCAATGTTCTTTATGTGATTATAAAATGGGGTGGATTAGTGAAATTTTGAATTACCCTGTTAATATGATTCGCTTGAATAAGAATTTGCTTTCTAGTTATGAACCATATAATGGTTTTGTTTATTACGGAAACAACATTGTGTGCAAGACTGTTGATTTTGGCATTGCATGACAGTCTGACTAAAAGATTGGTTAGAGGTAGGTATGCGTGATATGTGAAAGAATTTGATCTTTATTGCTCTTACTACTCCGTGCTATAACATCTTTTGTAATGTTGAGATGCTCTTAGCATATGATGCAACCTCAATTGCTGCTTCAATTTTATCTTCGTCAATTATTGAGCATCACATTTTGGGGAAGCAAAAGTGGGTTAATCATGGCTGGAATAAAGGTTCTGAGACAAATGTAAGCACTAGACAAAGGGATAGCTTTAAGAGGACACTAAATGAATCAAGTTTATGTTGCACAATTTATTACGGTGCAATTCATACTATCACAACTTTCAAAATGGGAAGATGGCCACTGCAGGGGCATAAAAATAATAAGTCCACTTTACGTTTTAGTGATCCAATTTAGCAACATTTATACTAGAAATTTCTCCGTAAGTGCTCAGTTTATGTATCATTTGGGCATTATAAGAATGTTAGTGCCTAGCCTTTTAGAGCTTTAAGAGATTAATGTTGTGTTGGAGCTCAATCCCGCCTCCCGCTCAATCGGGAATCGTCGCGACCGCTCCCGCTCGCCTCTTTAGTTCGCGATACCCGTTCCTCTCCCCTTCGCGAAAGGACACGACCCTGCTGTTTGCGAACCGCTCCTCTGTCATGAATAGTCGTGACGTCTCTCTTCCTCTTCATGATAAAAGGCATCGCAGCGATTCCTTTAGTTTACGGTATAGCCTTTTGTGTTCTTCTTTGGTTTCCTCAGGATAGAGGAAGGTTTCCTTGGGATAAAGGAAGGAAAGTGCAAGCAGTAGTTCCTTGCGGCAGAAAGAAGAAGAAAGAAGAAGAAGAAGATTGTTCTCCCTCTATTTCTTTTTGGTGTCTTGTGCCAGAAGAGAAATTCAGTTTATTTCTCTTGTAAGTTTATCTTCTTCGATATATTTTAGTATAGAGCTTCTTCGGTGTATCTCAGTGTAGAGAGAGAATAAGAGAGAGCAACGAAGTGAGAGATTCCTCTTGTAAGTCGAGACAATCGACTGGTGTAAATTCCTCAAATAGTAAAATCCTCTGCAACTCCGTGGACGTAGCCAATTTGCCGAACCACTTAAATATATGTGTTCCACTGTATTACTGTTTTCTGGTGTGAATTTTTCAAGTTCTATTTTCCGCTTCAAAGATCATTCTCTTATTTTACTTCTATATATATATACCACAACAAGTGGTATATATCTCACAACAATTAACTCATATTATTATAGAGCAAATTTAGGTTATTGTCATAATATTATGAAAATTTATTAATCTGACTTAGGGGGTGTTTGGTTGCCCATATGATTTATGTTAAAAAAGATTTAGTAAATCCGATAAATCTGGATTTATTAAATCCAAATGCCAAAATTTAGAATAATGTTTGGTTCAATTTAAGGTTAAATCCATTAAATACCTTTATGGTGTTTGGTATATACCCACACCTATGATTTTCTTCCTAATCTAAATATGCTAAATTCAAATATTAATCGAATTTAATAAATCTGGATTTACGTTAAAAAATAACATAAGGGAAGAAAAATTGGATTTAGCGAAGTACAGATTTAATTTGTCTTTTTTTTGTAGTATTTACGTTAAATAGTACGTAAATCTGGCTACCAAAAACCCCCTTAATCAGGTTTGTTTAATATTTTGCTCTACTCACCTTGCATGTGAACTAAGGAACATTACGTGGGATATTAAAAGTCAAAAGTTTTTCTTCGGTGATAAGTCTACTGAAATTCTACCTTAACACCCACAAATATAGCATCAAAAATTGCACTTACCTTCGTTGTTCCTCCCTCCCACTCTCTCTCTCTCTCTCTCTGGTTGTGATAGTGCATGTGAAAAGACCGTGTTCTAAGGTAATTATGAGAATTTTCTTAAGCTTCTTCTTTGATTAATAATGGGAATAATTGGTTTTTAAGAAATAATAGCAAGTGCCCCTTATTTTATGTACTGTGGCTTCATTTGAAAGTGGAACAAATCCACTATCCCCTCCTCAACATAAACCCTAGTCTCTCTTTCTCTAACTTGTTAGGCCTCTGTTATTTTGTAGTGCATTGTAATACACTCCTGTAGGTACTTTCATATTTTAATATCCATTTATCATTAAAATGCTTCTATGGCATCAATTTAACTGCCATCCTTAACTCTAAAAGTTTTATCCTAATATATTCTTATTCTTAATATAATAGATTCAAGATTCTTAAATCAAACACAACAAGATAGGATTTAATCTTCGAATAAAAATGATTACTAATTATTGACGTCACGCACGAAAAAATTGTAGATAATATATTCAAAAAAAAATTTCTTTGGTGATGAGGCTTTTTGGTGATAAGACTACTGAAATCCCGGCTTAACATCCACAAATATATAATCAAAAATTGCACGTACCTTTGTTATTCCTCTCTCTCTGTGTGGGTATGATAGTGCATGTGAAAAGACCGTGTTCTAAGGTAATTATGAGAATGTTCTTAAGCTTCTTCTTTGATTAATAATGGGAATAATTGGTTTTTAAGAAACGATAGCAAGTGCCCTTTATTTAATGTTTTGTGGCTTCATTTGAAAGTGGAACAAATCCACTATCCTTTCTCCAATATAAATCTTAATCTCTCTTTTTCCAGCTTGTTTGGTCTCTGTGTTATTTTGTAGTGCATTGAAATACATTCCTGTAGATACTTTAGCACTAAGTTTGTCATTCATATTTTAATATCCATTTATCATAAAAATGATTCTATGGCATCAATTTAACTAGATCCTTAACTCTAGAGGTTATATCCTAATATATTCTTATTCTTAATATAATAGATTCAAGATTCTTAAATTAAACACAACTAACATCACAAACAAACCAAAATTGCATATATATTCATGCATGATTGTACGAATCCCAAGCATTTTCACCAATTAGTTAAATTTTGATTTATTTACAAAAAAGAACTATGTCGTCTCCAAAATGAATATAACAATATCCTTTTGAATATCTTTTGCCACCATATATAAAGGCAATATAAAAATAATAATTGAATAAATGCAAATCCTTAATATAATCGTTCAATGATAGGAAACTCTTTGATCGCTCTACAATTATTAATAGTAGTCAACATTCCATCATACATATGTTTAAGATCTCCAACATATCATTAACACAGTTTTTCATTAAAAAGTACCAAATCAATTCTCAAAATACTCAATAATGCCTCTCATCGAGAGAAATAAAATCGTATGTTCATTTTTATGATCTTTATACTTCTCAATAATCATCTTACATAGAAGTTGTTTTCATAGATCTTTTTTGGCAAAAAAACCAAATTGATTCTCATAAATTCGCATAATTTTTCCAAACTTATATTCCATTATTTTCTTCAGTCGCCCAAACTAACATAAATTTTCACGTTTAAAATCCATTACCATTTCCAAGCTTTATAATATGACTAATAAATTTGATTTATCAATAGTTAGCACAACCCTGCACACCTTATTTGTTTTTAATATTAATATCAAAATGTTTCTTTCTTACCATTTAGCATCCTCAATTAAAAGGTTTGCTAACCAAACAAAATATATTATTTGTATATCGCAATAGGCATCTAAACTAAATTCAAAGAGTTACATTTATACATATTATTTGAAGCTAACTCTACCTAATTTTTATGGATCACTAAAATAAATAGAATTATTAAATTCATTATGCTCTATCAAAATAAGTTCTCCCTTAGAACATTGATTATTTCTCGACATAGTATTTCTATCATTCACTAATACTGTAATTTTAGTTAAGAGCCCATTATCTCCATTTTAATATATTAACTTTATCAAAGTCTCTAAATCTCTTATTTTAACTTCATATAAATCTTATCTTCTCCTTCTTCAATAGATCCAATATATAGATGAACAAAAGTTAAAGTTCTAGATATTTCTTTGATCACAACACTCTTTGCTAAAAGTCAATCTTTCTTATAATCATTATAAGCCTTATTGACATTTAATTTCTACACTTTTTATAAGCAAGGCCAATTATTTTTATTAATAAGCTTTTACACCTCCTCACTCCATAAATAAATCTCCTTATTAGTATATGATCTATCTCTAAACTCAACTTCTATGATAATCTTCTTAATGGAACTAACCATCTTATCCCACACCATGTTTATTTCCCACTAAAGAATTTATAATTTTCTCTCTCAACATTTATTTTAGGGCATTAACAGTTTTTTATCTTTCAAATTACAAAATCTTATCCTAGGAAAAAAAATTCATTTGATTGATTTCTTTGTAGTTGTAACGTTCACATCCATGGCAACTACTTTATGTGGATGGTGAATACTCTTTATAAATTATAATATTTTCAAAGGAATTCTCCTTCTCATTATGATAACAAAAAGTCTAATTCTAGATGGTGTCATTTTTATTAGTAATTAAATGTCCTTCCAATTTTTTAAGCAAGTGTTTGTTATTGAAAAAGAATATAAATTGATGTGAAATCAAATATAGCTTCCCCAATTATATATTTTTGTCTCCAAGTCCATACTGACCATGAAATACTCTCATAATCCATCCTATAAGAACCTATATTCAATATAGGTCACCTCCAAAAACTATTATTTCCAAAGGCATATGATTTATTAAGTCACCTTCCCGTCTCAATATTGATTTTCTTTAAACTATATTTCAATTCAAAATGAGGCTCTAGCACGCGTCAAACATGATTAAAATATCCACAAGGACAATCACCTTAATGGCAATCAATCTAACACTATCACTATTGCCTCATTTATCATTTTCAAATGCCTTTAGAGCTCCCCCCTTTTCATTTATTTTGTTAAGAACAGACAATATCATCGTTTGAATCATTATGCTGACTAATTCTCATCTTTTTATTTGATACCTTCGAATTTCATTTACGAAATTGAATCTTAGTGTTAGACTTAGTCAACACGTTCACTTTACACCGTAGTTGAGTTAGGTTTGGCCTGTCAAGAAGGGGTGGTCCTAGCAAACACTTGCCTACTTTCATCAAAATAAAATTAGGTTATGATGCATCATCTTGAGAATGCAAAATCACTAATGGAATTTAAATTTATATTTATCTCATTAAATATATGATAAATTTTAATAATTGATTGCCAACCTAACATTAATTCTTAACATTTCTCATTTGAGCTTGAAACCGACTATGATATTTTTTTTTTCAAGTTGTATTATCAACACAAAATTCAACCAATCAGAAGAAAAGGTATCCAAAATCCTGTTATTCCGATTCAAATAAAACCAGCCTTACCGTTGAGCTGAAATGCATCACATGAGAATATCTTTCAATGTTCATCAGTCTCTCCACTTTAACTGAACCAAATTTTGATACCTGTCACATAAGCCCATTTAAACAAGGTCAGGACCCAAGGTGAAGGAAATTGGATGTAAATTTTAAATCCTTTGGACATTAAAATGTCAAATAACTTGTATACTTATTGATTCATAGGTACAGAACTTGAAGGCTACATCCAAGGATCCATTGGAAACTGGATTCTTTAGACTAAGTGCCTTCATTCGAAACTTATTTTCCAGTATGCAGCTTTCTTCTTTAATAGATGGGTATTTAAGTATTCTTGATTTGATTCAGATAGATCAATCATTTGTTAGGAAAAAACAGGGGATAAAAAACAACAGAAAATGCACAAGAACGAAGAACTTTTGTAACAATCCTAAGTGATACATGCAGCTGAACTAACAAGATATAAAACAAAAAGAGGCAGACCTTTCCAACATCATTGCGTCCTAAATCTACAAGCATTATGTGTTCAGCACGTTCCTTCTCATCTCTCAGTAGCTGCTGTTCTTGCATTTTATCCGCTTGCTCTGACATTCCCCTTCTAATAGTTCCAGCAAGTGGCCGGTTAACAATCTTCCCCTAATCAAAGACAAATAGGCAGATTAATACTAGATTTTAATAAAATTTATTGTTTACAGATCAGATAGCAATTATCTCCTGCTTTTTAGTTTAATAATAATAATAATAGTAGCAAAGCTGTGATACTAAGAAGGCAAGTAAAATAAAATTCCAAGCATGAAGGTGATCTAGACACGTATATTGCAAATAATTGTAACACTCATGGAGCATGCAACGCTATATACTAAAGAAAAATCAGCTATATTTACAAGGTAAAAAACTAGGCCTCAAACAGAACTGTTCAAACGATGTAAAAAAAACAAAAATAATCACAGAAAACATTAAAACTAGGCATCAATGGACGTGCCTGCACTAATTTAAAAAAAAACAACTAAGGAGAGCAATGATGTCGGAGAAATGAGACCAATTGGTTCCCACAACTCTCCGACCCATTGTCCCACAGAAAATGCCCTGAAGAAAATGAGTATTTGGAAGTAGTGATAAATCTAGGGAAGGTATTACAAAGCCCAGTTAATGCCCTTAGAAATATAGAAAACCACGTTGGGCAGTTAGCTGACCTTTTAAGCAATGAACCCAAAGAGATGTCAAGAGTAGATGATAGAACAATTTCTGAATCAGAGGATTTAGACCCCGAAGAACAAGCTTTGTTGAATGATTTTTGTTGGAGAATCGATTGAGAATGAATCTACTCTTCTTTTCAAGGAACCACCTTGAAGTGTGAGGAAGATAGTTGAGCCTTTAGTATCACCCATAGGAGTGCCTCAAGGAGAAGAGTTGGAAGACAACCCAAGGCAGAAGAGTGAGGAAGATAGTTGAGCCTTTAGTATCACCCATAGGAGTGCCCCAAGGGGAAAAGTTGGAAGACAACCCGAGGCAAAAGAGTGACCCAGTAGAATTAGACCCAGAACCATAAAAACATAGGGAACCCAACCAAAAATTTAGAAAACCTTGAATTATCCTATAGGGACTCATTTCTTACAACTTGTAAGGAAAACACTAATCTGCAAATAGGAAAATTAATTAGGAGAAATTTGAATTTAGAAAATACCCTTAGGTATTATCATCTGAATAAACCCCTCACATACCTTCTAGAAAACTGTTATCAAATTGCGAGGAAAAAGTTATAAGAAAAATTAAATTTTGTGGACTTGGTAAAAACTCTAGGAACAATAAAATATCGGATCATTGATCGGGGATTATTGAATTGAAATTTTGATCATAGAGGAAACATTTTTAGGCTAAGGACATTAAATCAAGAGCTATCTTGGGAGGCATCCTAAGTGTTATCTGATGTCTTGAGTATGTTTCTATTTTTTGCATTTGTTTCAAAATTTGTTTTGAAATTTGCTTTTAAATTTTATTTTAGGATGAACCTCTGAGACTTGTTTCTATATGGAATGTTATTACCCTGATTGTGAGATTTGTATTGTACTGCATTCCTGCTTAGTTTCTGATATTTGTATTTGCTGAGATTCATGTGGACTATACAATTACCCTTTTTCATGTACTTTCCCGCTTTTTATCTGTACTGCTACTTCATTTTATATAATAAGTTTGAGGGAGAAAAATTTTATCTCGTTATCAACCTAATAATTAGTTCACATAGCTCGGTAAAGTATTAAAGTTCATTTTACAACTCCTGTTAGGACATCTAATTAATTCAAACTGTTTATCATAATCTATTAGAAATGGTTAAATGTCATTAGAAAAAATTAACTTTAATGAGTTAATAATAAGATTTTAGAGTTTAACAACTTCAAACTTCACTTAAAAGAATCCAAATAGTATTAAAAATGTTTGATTTAAACATCGAGTAGAAACCCAAAAATACTTTCAATCTACTCAATTTTCTTTAATAATATTGATGTGACCTTAAATTTTAAATGGAAAAATAACTTGGAGACGAAACTTTCAAAATATCAAATGTTGAGATTTATTGCTCAGAGAACAAAACCCTTCTTTACATTTAAAAGTTGGAAAAGAGAAAATTCTCAAATATAGATAATAATCCTCAAAGAAAAAAAGAAAAAAAAAATGAAAAAGTGAAAAATCCTTGAGAAGAAACTTAAGGATGTCACAACAAAAATTCAAGAAAAGAAAAAGAAAACAGATGAGGGTTAGTGATAAATTTTGACTTTATTCTTTAATTAAAAACACGTTAAAAGTTATTTTCAAGGGCAAGAGTTAAGTGAACATTAAGTTAGCTAAAATCCATTAAAATTGAATTAAAAACATTTGTGGTTAGTGAAAGAGACATTACATAAGATCAATTTAAGGATCTATGGAATATTCTTAAGGAATGAAGGATATTAAAGAAATGTCAAATTATTAACCATTAAAGAAAATTGATCATAATGACATTTAAACACTTTTATTTAATCTTGATAAACAGGTTGAATAGTTAGAAACCTACAGGAGTACTATACAATTTATAATAAATAAAGTTGAGCAGTGTGATTATTTGAGAGCAAGTAATAGGTAAGTTTGAGAGATTTGATAAGAGTGAAATATGTGATATTTAGATAACACGCTTTCCCATGTTTTACAACTTCTTATATTATAAAATGCTTGAGAAATGAATGTTTTGTATTAATTGTGTAGAGAACATAGTAAACGAAAAAATTGGAGTGAAAAAGAATGAAAACAATCACAACATAAAGATTTCAGACTGCCGCACCAACGCCTCCATATCTGCGCACCCACTTTAATCATGGCGCGCTCATGCCCAACACACCAGCGCCTAGCTTAGACCACCCACGCCAGATTCTGCTCTCTCAAACCCGCCTGCCGATCCGCCCCAACGATTATCACAATTATGTAAGTCTTGGTAATAGCACCAAAAATTGTAATTCGCTCGCTAGGAACTTAATTAAATTCTTGAAATTAGATATTCTTGCACACTGAGGTTTCTCACGCAAGTATGTGTATCGTTTCAGTAATATAGAGCTCTAAAAGAGTCAAGGGTATCAAACCCACAGAATCAATGGGAATCTAAAATAAGACAATATTCTAGTCTATTGAATTTGTTCTTAATTTGGAATTTTCAAATACTTGACTTATGCTTTCAATTCTACTATAATAATACAAAAATTGTATTTACGTTAAGTGAATTGATTTTGCCAAATGTTGTTACTTTTCCTTGCAGTGATAAAAGTATAGAGTGGATGTGGAGGAAATGCAAAATAAAGTAGAGTTTGTAACCAATAGGAGCATAAATCTTGTTTACTCTCCTCCTAGTGCGTAAAGAAGATTGATTTAACTTAGCAATGATTCTAAACTGTCACCCTTAAAACCTCTAAGTTATCCTCATTTAAACTTATCTCCCTAACCTTTGCATCTCCTTATGTGTGCTTTGATTCATATCATATAGTTCAACTTGATTTTTCTAGTCATTCATGTTGTAGATCTTCCAAGTCCTTACGGGTTAACAATATATTTTAACGGATGAACTAATAAGTGCAAAAGGAAAATTATCACAGATAAAGAATAAAAACTATTTCAACATAATATCCACATCTCCACACATCTACTACATCGCCATAAGGAAAAACAAGAACTACTGAGAAAACATAGATAAAATAACACCAAATTGAATTGAAACAGAGAAATCCAACTTACAAATGTGTTTAAGAAAACTACAATTCCAAACCACAAATATATTTATCTCTCTTCCTCAATTAACCTTGCGAATGCTTCACCCAAGTCCTTGCTCTTCTCCTGCAACTCTTTACAAAGCGCAAGTACAAATCAACACAACTCACATCTTTAAACTTGTAGAGAACAAGCCTAGGACCTTACAAACACAAGAGATGAAATCTTCTCTAACCCTAGGAAGACACACCCAAATCAGCCACTGAACTTCTAACCCTTCATTGTTTTTTTTTTCCACGAACTTCAAAGTCTTCCTATTACTCCCTATTCTCCTCTAAAAATTGATCTGAAAAATGCCCAAACTCCCTCGAAGAGATCGCTCAAACCGCCCAAAATCGTGCAGTTTTTATACTGACAACTAGGCGCCGCTCCATTTTGGCGTCATGGTCTTGGCCTTCCGGACTAGTGTCATGGCGTCAATGGTTGGCGCCTAAGCATCAACCATTCGAGTTGCTCTTGGGTGTCGGGCGCGTAGGCGCCACTCTAATCTGGCTTTATGCCCTCATCCTTCAGTTGATTGGCGCCTAGGCGCCCAGCTCCTGGCGTCATGGCCTCAACCTTCACAAAATCTATTTTTTCTCTGAATCTTCTTTTTTTCGCTCCATGTTTCTTCTATTTCGTGTCATTCTGAATATATGTTATACATGTAAGAAAAATATAAAAATACATTTCTTTAAAGTATAATCTCATTCAAAAAGACGTACAAAACATAAAGAAATTCATGCAATCTTTTCGCACATCACTCCTGTCCACTCATATGTTAAACCATTAGTGCACCCATATCAAAGTCGTGGTGCACCCGCATCATTTTGGCAATAAATTTCTTGTCTTCAGAGGTGTAAACGAGTTGAACACGAGCTGTCGAACACTAGCGAGCCTAAGCTCAGCTCGTGTTCGGCTCGCTTATATTTCGAGATCAAAAAGTGTGTTTGTGTTCTGCTCGTTTGCTTAATGAGTCAAGCACGAGTTATTCATGTACAAAGAGTCGTTTTGACAACATGAATCACGTATTCATAAGATGTTAAGGGTTGGGGCAAGATTTAATAATTATTATTTATATTAAAACATCATTTGAATCTAATTTAACAATTTGTATTCTATTTTCTTAATTAATAATTTTAATTGATTATAAATCTTTGTAGCTTTGTAATCAATTAATTTTTTTTTAAATACTACTCATCAGCAGAATTAGCCTTATATATATATGTAAGGATGTGTCGTCGTCTTCGCTCCGCTATGGTTTCACCTCATGATGAACCCTAACGGCTGCTACGATTTTTTGGTGTCGTACTCTGATTTCCGCTTCACCTTCATCGTTGGTTTCGTCGGGTTGAAGAGCTCGCGTCGTTGTTGCAATTTTGTAGGGTTGCGTCGTCTAGCTCTTTCGTAGTTGTGTCGACTGGCCAACTCAACAGCTCGTGTTACTTCTGCTCGAGTTGATTTCACAAGGGTCCTCGTCCTCTTCAGCTATTTCGTCGAGCTGTGTCTTCTGTTCGCTGCAGGCTGAAGGGCGTCCCCAGCTCAACAGCTGCGCTACTAGCACGCACTGTAGGAGCAACAGATTTAGCTCGTGTAGAAGCGGCGCCCTCGCAGGTCATAATCCCGCCAAACTTTCCGATGCTACAGTGTTTCACAAATGCAGTTCTCATTTCCACCTCGCAGATAGTCCAATGTTCTTGCAGATGTACTATGACTCTGTTGCAGGACATGGAGATTACAATCTTATCAAAAAAATAGAGAAAAAAGAGGGCAAACCAGCAATATTCTTCTCTGATGCTGAAATTTCAAATCATGCTTGCAAATACAAAGTTACACTAGTTAGAAAGTTTTAATTAGGTCACCATAAGATGGAGACTATCATAAATGTTTTGAAGATTTCAAACTAGTTGAGGCTTGGGAGGTGGATCTTTTCGACAGAAGATATGTTATGATACAAGTGAGCATAGAAAAAGATTGCACGAGGATTTTCACAAAAAAATTCATCACAATAGAGGGAAATCTTACGAAATTGATCAAATTGACCCCTAATTTTGATCCCAGTCAAGAACCCTTAAATTGCACCTAGTTGATTCTCATTACCTCAATTCAAGTTTTAATTCTTTGACCTACCTATCTTATATGCAATTGAGACTATTATTAGAAAACCTTTGCAAGTAGACATGCATACAGTTCCTTTCTAAATGTCTTCTATTGCAAGGATTTTGATTAAAAGGGATATCACACTACCAGATGTTAAAAAAGTCTGGCTTGACCCTGCTCACAATAGTTATTGGCAAAAAATCATTATGAAACAAAAAATTTTACTACTGCAAGCACTGCAAGATGTTTGGACACCCGCAAGAGAAATGTTTCAGATTGCACCCACAGTTGATAACCAATAGTCAAAAGCAAGAACATGTTGTTAGTGCACCCCATGTGTCTGAACGCGCTCCCAGCAAACCTGATGACAGCCAACCTGAGGAGGGAATCACCACAAGACAGGATTCGATGTATGCCCCTGGGAACCATTTTTCTGACCATACTAAAAGGGATAATGTTCAAACAGAAAATCAGGATAGCCCCACAGCTCCTATTCTGGAAGCAACAGGTGCAGAGGTGATAATTCACACATCACATACACTAGAACATATCGTTGTGGCAACGACTGTCATTTCTTCTACTGTGATTCTAATATTTAATTAGACAGAGGATCACATGAGCTAGTCTTCAAATGAAGAATAGCAGGTTTACACTTCTCGGCGGAAGAAAGCTGGGGCACACTCCAACTTGAAAACTTAATGGATGATACTTTGGTTACTCCTGGCAATGACACGACATTTCAAAGTTTGTTATCTGGCTCCGCTCTTAAAACTAGAGGAAGATGCAGGACTAACTGGCTCATCCCTAGCTACTTGTTTTTTGCATGTTTTAAATTTTTTTTTAATTTTATATGTATCTTTTTGTTGGAATATTACTGTACTTGGTATTGTATGAGTAGGGTGCTTCTATTGAGCCCTCTCATACAACATTTATGTATCTTTTCTATTCCAATAAAATCAGCCCTTGGGCTTTTAAAATATATATATATATATANGATACTTTGGTTATTCCTGGCAATGACACGACATTTCAAAGTTTGTTATCTGGCTCCGCTCTTAAAACTAGAGGAAGATGTAGGACTAACTGGCTCATCCCTAGCTACTTGTTTTCTGCATGTTTTAAATTTTTTTTAATTTTATCTGTATCTTTTTGTTGGAATATTATTGTACTTAGTATTGTATGAGTAGGGTGCTTCTATTGAGCCCTCTCATACAACATTTATGTATCTTTTCTATTCCAATAAAATCAGCCCTTGGGCTTTTAAAATATATATATATATATATAATAGAAATAGAAAGAATACATAAAGGTTGTATGAGAAGAGCCCAAAAGAGGCACCCTACCCATACGATACAAGTACAGTAATACCCCAACAAAAAGATACATATAAACTCAATAAAATGTAAAACAAATTTAAAACTTACAGAAAACAAGTAGCTAGGGACGAGTCAGTTTAGTCATGCATCTTCCTTTAGTTTTAGGAGCGGAGCCAGATAACAAACTTTGAAGAGTCGTGTCATTGTCAGGAATAACCAGAGTATCATCGATTAAGTTTCCAAGTTGGAGTGTATCCTCAGTCTTCTTCTTCCACCTAGAAGTGTAAACCTATCATTCTTCATCTGAAGACTGGCTCATGTGATCCTCGGTCTAATTTGATGTTAGAACCGCAGTAGAAGGAAAGACATTCATTGCCACCGTGATAGGTTCCAGTGTATATGAATTGTTACCTCTGCACCTGACGCTTCCTGAATAGAAGGTGTGGGACTATCCTGATTTTTTGTTTAAACATTATCCGATGTAGTATGTTCAGGACTCTTGTCTTGTGATGATTCTCTCTTCAGGTTGATTGTCATCAGGTTTGCTGGGAACGCATTCAGCACACAGAGTGCACTAATAGTGTGTTCCTGCTTTTGATTATTGATTCTCAACTGTGGGTGTAATCTGAAACATTTCTCCTGCGGGTGTCCAAACATCTTGCAGTGCTTGCAGTAGTAAGATTTTTATTCCATAAAGATTTTTTTTCAATAACCATTGTGAGCAGATCGAAGTCAAACTTCTTTTATATCTGGTAATATAATATCTTGTTCAATCAAAATCCTTCTAATAGAGAGTCTTAAGAAATGAACTGTAGGTAAATCTACCTGCAAAAATTTTTCAAGGATAGTCTCAATTGCATATAAGGTAGGTTGGTCAAAGAAATGAAGCTTGAGTTCAGGTAATGAGAACCATAAAGGTGCAATTAGGGGTTCTTAACTGGGATCAAAATTAGGGGTTCATTTGAGTAATGTCATATGTTTGCCTTCAATTGTGATGATTTTTTTTTTTGAGAAAATCCTCGTGTAATCATCTTCTATGTTCAGCTATATTATAATATGTCTTCCGCCGAAATGACCCACGTGCCAATCCCCAATCAATTTGAAATCTTTAAAAAATTTTTTGGTGATCTCCATCTTAGGGCAACCTAATTTGAACTTTTCAACTAGTGTAAATTTGTATTTTTCTGCACGAGTTAAAATTTTAGCATCAGAGAAGAAAATTGTTGATTTGCCCACCTTTTTCTCAACTTTTTTTATTAGATTGCAATTGTCATTTCCTGCAACGGAATTATGGTAAATTTGTGGGAATACCGCACTATCTGCGAGGTGAAAAATGAGTTCTGTTTGTGAACCACTGTAGCATAGGAGGGTTTGCCCACCTCCAAAGTAGGTTCAGTCCCAAGAGAGAAATGAAAAGCTGCCATGAAGAAAGGCAGTCAAGTCACTGCAATGAAGCAGCAGACGGCTGGCTTAGACCTGACTCAGCTGTCGAGCAGAGCAGTGTCAAGCTGAGACCCGGCTCAGCAGTCGAGCAGAGCAGTGTCGAGTTGATGCTAGAGCACAAGGCCAGCACAAACACGAAGCACGAACAGCTCTGCCTCCAGACCGCAGCACAGCGAGATGACTCGACGAACGCGAAGCACAGTTCTGTCGCCATAAACGTGACGACGCGACGACACGAGCACCAAAGTTGACGACGAAGACAATAGACGATGCAAGAAATTCGTGTAGCAGACGCTAATGTTTGTCGTGAGGCGAAACCCTACTAGAGCGGAACGCGAGCATCACGGTTTTGCATATATATATATGTATATATATGTATATATATATGTATATATAGATATATATGTATATATAGATATATATCTATAGATATATACATATATATATCTATATATATAGATGTATACATATATACATATATATAGATATATACATATATAC
Organism: Phalaenopsis aphrodite; assembly: GCA_003013225.1. Taxonomy (NCBI): domain Eukaryota; kingdom Viridiplantae; phylum Streptophyta; class Magnoliopsida; order Asparagales; family Orchidaceae; genus Phalaenopsis; species Phalaenopsis aphrodite. Next base: position 2,741,587 of record NEWO01000037.1, on the reverse strand, counting down.
AAATAAATAAACTATTCTAGATATACAAATATAGAATGCCTTTTTTTTTGTTTTCATTCCAATAAATAATCGTTTGTACAATCTATTTTAGGTACATAATATTCTGTATAAACTATTCTAGATAACTTAATTAATACATATGTCTAATCTAAATATTCAGCTAAAAGGAAAGATTTCATGTCAATATAATATTTTCTTCTTTGCAGTAGTGCGAAGAAGGAAACTCTTTATTTACTCATGATTGATATCCCCCTCAATTGATTTTGTCTGATCAAGAAGTATCAATTTGCCAACAAGAAACTAATGACCTGTCAAGAAAGAGCCTTAGTAAATATATCAGTCGTTTAAAGATCAGAGGTGACATGAGGAAGAGATATAATGTCATCCTCATAAGCTTCTCGAATGGAATGACAATCCACTTCAATGTGCTCAGTGCGCTCATGAAAGACGGGATTAGCAGCAATCTGGACAGCGCTTGTATTATCTACATGAAGAGAAGTAGACTCAAGCTGGGGAAAACCAAGATCAGCCATAACACCCCGAAGCCAAATGATCTCAGAACAAGCAGAGGACATAGTGCGATATTTTGATTCAGTAGATGACTTAGACACTCGATCTAGTTTCTTGCTCTTCCAAGAGATTAAAGAGTTACCGAGAAACATGCACCATCCAGTAATAGATCAGCGTGTATCAGAACAATCAGCCCAATCGGCATCACTATAGGCTGTTAAGTTGATAGGAGACTACGCCGAAAAGAACAAACCACGATGAGTACCTTTCAAATACAGAACAATACGTCGAACTGCAGCTAAATGAAGATGAGTAGAGGCTTGCAAAATTAACGAACTTGTTGTACAGCAAATGAAATATCAAAACGTGTAATAGTCAAATAATTGAGACTCCCAACAAATTATCGATATAAAAATGGTTCAGATAGGAATTCACCACCATTCTGTTGATATTTGACATTTACTTCCAAAGGAGTGCCAGCAGAGCGACCATCTTGAAGACCAGCCAAAGCAATGAGTCCCTTCGTATAGTTGTGCTGATGAAGGAAAATACCAGTGGAACAAGAGTGAACCTCAAGTCCTAAGAAATAAGTTAATGATCCTAAATCTTTCATACGAAAAAAACCTTGAAGATGCTTCTGTGACTGAGACATCAATTGATTGTCAGATCTCGTGATGATAATATCATCAACATAAACTAATAACAAAACAATTCCCTTTTCAGTTTTGCAAAGAAGAATCATATTGACTTTGAATAAAAGAGAAGCTAAGAAGGGTATTGCCAAACTTTTCAAACCAGGTCCGTGGAGTCTGTTTTAAACCGTATAGTGATCGTTTGAGCTTACAAACATCATGTGAAGCTGTAGAAAATAAGTCTGGAGGAGTCATATAGACATCTTCTTTGATATTTCCATGTAGGAATGCATTCTTAACATCCATCTGCTTTAAGAACCAGCATTTAGATGCCGCAATAGATAATACCAGCTGCACAGTTGTCATCTTAGCCACAAGTGCAAAAGTTTCTTTATAATTAATCCCGTATTCTTGTCGATTGCCAAGAGCTGTCAATCTTGCCTTATATATGTCAACAGAGTCATCATATCGGAGTTTAAGAGAGTAAACCCATTTACAACCAATGGGTTTAATATCGGTAGAACATGAAACAATATCCAAAGTGTGATTGTCTTGAAGTGTCTGAAGTTCCTCTTGCATGGCTTTGACCCAGCAAGCTTGTTTAGCAGCCTGAAAGTAAGAGGTAGGAACAGTAGTATTAGTTAGAATTGCAAAATACCCATCTCTCCGGAGGACGGATACGCCGAGTTGATCGTCGAAGACTTATTGGAGCAATTTCTGGATCAGGGTCAGGGAGAATTGGAGGTGAAGGGGGCTGGCGTCGTGTGTAGACAATGTACGGCTTGAACCGTTTATCCGCAGAGTAATTATCAAATTGTGGAATTATAAATGTATCCGGTGTCGATACATGATGCTAAAAGTAATATTCATGCTAAAAGAAAATCTCATTCCGGGAAATATGTCAGCGACTATTAATCGAATCATAACACACAAAACTTTTATGATTAGGACTATACCCCATAAAAGCACATCGTACTGACTAAGCTGCCAACTTATGATGTTCATGAGCAAGTAGATGAACAAAACAAACACATCTGAAAGTATGTAGCATATGATAATTAGGATGTTTACCAAAAAATAGATAGTAGGGAAAATTATACTTCAATTAATGAGATGTTAAACGATTAATGAGATAAACTATAGTAGATAAAGCTTCAGTCCAAAATTTAGCTAGAACAGAGGATTCTATCAGTAATGTGCGCACAGTATCTAATAGATGTCGATTTTTTCGTTCAGCAACTCCATTTTGTTGTGGTGTATAGGGACATGAACGTTGTGAAATAATACCTTTGTATGGAGAAATACTTGAAACTCATTAGACATGTATTCACCGTTATTATCAGATCATAAGGTTTTTATGCAATCAGAGAACTGAGTTTCAACATATGCTAAAAAAGTTTGAAATACAGTAAAAACTTTTGTTTTATAGTGCAAAAAATAGATCCAAGTAAATAGATAGTAATCATCAATAAATGTCACAAAATATCTATATTAAGCATGTGAAATAACTTGTGTAATTCCTCAAACATCACTATGAATAATGTCAAAACATTTATTAGCATGACTGCCTGAATTTGGAAAAGGTAATGCCTTACTTTTTCCAAGTTTACAAACAGAACAGTAAACTACTAAACTTTTATTTGCAGAATGAAAAACACAACTTTTAATTAAATGTTTCAATACCATATCATTTGGATGACTCAGTCTTTTATGTCAGATGTCTGTCTTATTCTCAACAACTGAAGAAGATAATGACATATTCTGAAGAACTGTGAATTTTATGGAAATAGTCTGCCCACTTTAGGCCCCTTCGTTATCACCTTCCCCGACACTTGACCCTGCATAGTACAACCATCACGAGAAAAATGTACGTCACAGTTATTATCCACAATTTGACTAACAGAGAGTAAATTAGTAGATAATTTAGGAGAAACCAAGACATGTCTGAAAGAGGAGTTAATATCACCAACTATTGTAAGTGGAATATTATTTACATCGGCAACCTGAATATGTTGAGTATCAGTGTACGGTCGTTGGTTATGCAATAAATTAGTTGTGTCAGTCATGTGATTTGTGGCGTCTGAATCAACAAACCAGGGAGAAGAAACGGAAGTAATAGTTTTACCTTTCCCTTAAAGGTCGAGAGCAGAAAAAGCAGAGAGAATCATCTATTGAATCATATCTGGTGTAAAAACTGATTGATTATTGCGAGCAACTGTGGATGTCGAGCCAAGACGGTGAGTTTCGGACACCGTGGCATGAAGTGCTTGTGGTTTGCAGTTCTTGGGTCATGTATGGCACTCCGTAAGGGTATGTCCCTTTTTCTTGCAATAATTACAATACTTATTTTTACAATTTCGTGCAATATGACCAAATTTCTTGCAGTTGTAGCACTGCACTGGTCTCTTCCCTTTGGTCTGAACAGCACATGTCATATTAATTATTTCTGATGATTCACCTGTTGTACTAAGAGCAGCTTGTGTCGCCAATATTTGTTCTTCGCGCAGTAATTCACCAAAACAAATATCCAAACAAAGAACTGAATCTTTGTTCAGCAACCCAACTCGAGCAATTTCAAATTCAGATCTGAGCTTCATTAAAAACTGATCACGACGACTTTCTTCATGAATAGCCTGAAGACTAGCTAAGTTCTCCTTTGACACCTTAACATAGATAATGTCGGTATATTTGCTCCATAAGTTTAGAAAGCCAGAATAATATTGTTAATTAAAAGATTGCCCTGACTATAATTACTCATGTCAAGTTTCAATTCGAAACGCTTCACAGAATTATCTTTGATCGTAAACGCGTTTCAAGTATTCTCACATTTCTTTAGCAGTGTCAAACGGTCATAAATTGTTCACCATATGAGCCTCAATAGATCCCAAAGTCTAAGAAATAATTCAAGCAACATTTGCTTCTCGTTGAGTAAGATCTTTTGCCTCAGTAGGAGTTGGAGAAGTTTCATCAATATGACCCCAAAGCTCCTTCCCTTTTAAGAACATTCTAAGCTGAAATTCCCATGCGGCAAAATTCTTTCCCGTAAATCTGATAGCTAGAATTTCAGAAGATTCTAAATACAATTTTTTTGTGGATTGAAATCAACCACAAAAAAATCACAGAGTCAAGATACTGCTTTTCGGGATCGAGCCGATCTCAAAATCGGCGGAATCAGCAGAGACGGGATCGAGCCGATCTGTAATCTACGGATGAGCAGCGGATCGCGGAATCGACGGATGACGAATCAGGATCGCGGGATCGCGGAATCTGCGGAGACGGGATCAAGCCAATCTCGGAATCGGCGGATGAGCAGACAAATCGTGGCAAATACAATCGCGGCAAAGAGGATCGCGGTTCGGCAGCAGATTTCCTTGAACTTGAACGAAGGTAAAAGAAAATGTTGCGGCACTTAAACAAAGACAAGAACGAGCGCTCCTGGCGAGGAAGCGGACAAAGATGCCGACGAAGATTCCCTTCGTTATTTCCGACGAAGATAACAAAAGTCAAGAATAACAACAATTCAGACCGATTCAATCTCTGATACCATATCAATTTTTGAACAAATAGGCTGAATGCATTTTTCTTTGCTTTCATTCCAATAAATAATCGTTTGTACAATCTATTTTAGGTACATAATATTTTGTATAAACTATTCTAGGTAACTTAATTAATATACATGCCTAATTTAAATATTTAGCTAAAAGGAAAGATTTAGCTAAATATTTAGCGAAACAGCAGGAAGAAGATGTTCCTTAGCTGTCCTGGGCGGCAGCAGCACGGTAGGAGGGTTGGGACAGCAACTACAAGGGTCAATTTGGGCAGCAACAACGTCGAAAGGAATGAGGAGGCGGCTGGCAGCCAAGAGGCTGCAGAAAATAGAAGTTAGAATGCTATTGAGGGCGGCTGCAGCAAGATATGGCGATCGGGAGAGATGTGGGAGAATGTGGAAGAGTTAGGGGGTAGATAATCACCATCTTGGGAGAGAGATACAGCCAGAGCATCACCCAATCCTTTGGATGCAAGCCTCGAAGGGGAAAACAAATGTCAGTGGCCGTCCTGACAGAATTCTAAAATCTGGAAAAAAAAAAAAGTTACCCTAACTAAAACAAACAACGCCTATATATAATGAGGAATAGTAGATAGAATAAGTAGAGAATAGAAATGGAAAGTTGATGGAAAAGTATGGAGGTGGACAATGAAAGTGCCAGAAAAAAGACTGGATAGGGCAAGGAATCAACTAGGAAAAATGTGTAGAAGGAAATTGCAGCTACAGTACCACGTTCAGTAAGCTCCCAAGTCAATTTGTGTGCACTCAAATTTTTTTCATGTTTTGCACAATTTATCATTGTCATTTTCCTTATGGCAGAGGCAAGTTGCAAAGACCCACATCTCAAACAACAGGATATGAGTGCAGGGAATCTCAGATGCTCAAAAATCATATGCAAATTCAACATTCGATTTCAAGCAATGTTATTATTTCTTCACTTCATTTTATATATTCAATTATTTCTTCTTTTACTTTTCACCCTAAAATCTTCACATTTTATTCTGACTTCATCTTGGAAACAGTTTATCAACTCAAATATGTGTTTATAATAAAGGTAAGCATACATAAAGACCACTTTATTTATTTTTTTTAAATCAAATACTAGTACGTACTAGTTTTCTTCTAAATATTTGACTTGAAATACCTGAATCATTTATAATTATGATTTCTACAAAGATTTTGGAATAATGTAATACAATGTAATGTTCCATGTGATGTGTGGGCTTCAATCAACTAAAGCATGTATTTTGTTTTTAAATGTCCAAAACATGAAATTTCAACAAAAGAGCAATTGCTTACCTTCTTTACACACGTGAGGATCTCAGGGCTTGATGCTACAAGTACACATCCCCTCGCCTAATTTCAAATAAGAAACAAAATTAGAGAAAAAAAGATAATATGTCATGAAAACAATTGCATGCTTAGCCGGCTAAAATGATGTGATAACCGAAACACAAGAAAATTAATGAAAGCGACATACTTGCATGTAAGCCATATATGGACTTGGATTCACAATTCTTAGTGCTCGGTAAACATCAAAAGGATCGGCAAATGTACGTCTTTCAAATCGTTGGCTCAAAACAACCTGAAAAATGTCACCAGCAAAAATGTGTTCTTTTGCTTGCAAAACAGCCTGTTTGTATTCTTCTGCGGTAATTGTCGATCTTCTCAGAGGAGCACCAAAGTGGCTAGTATGGAATTTGACAGATCCAGTACATAACCTTGGACTGCATCAAGTAGGCAAGAGAATTTACAAGTAGAAATCATGTGGTCAGACAGTTCTTAAAATATTGCAAAAGCTAGAGGAGATGTTAGGTAAAAGCCACACACGGTTCCATATTCTGCAATCGTGATAGCAAAACCTCCAATCTATTCCTCCCATTCTGATAAGCATCATCAATAGAAGAATAGTGACTCAAATGCACCCAATGAATCACATAAGCTTTCTGGGGCCAAGCAAACATAAGGGAGTTTAATCAGGCAAATAGCATAAACAACAGTTTTTATGGTCTCCTGACATATGCTTATCATAAGAAACCACTGCTAAAGGTAAAAAACATAGTTCAGTAAAAATGTTAAGCTTCATTTGAATGTCGGCACACTGAGAAGACATGTAACAGTTAGTAGCAATTGGTTTAAGTGTATTCCCACTGTAACACAACCCTATTCCCACTGCAACACAACCCTGGTTGCAAACCGAATGTGTTCGCAATTGAATACACAACAATGCATTTTCATGTTCCCAGTTGCTGGAGTAATTGTCCAATCACAGCACCTACAACATGAATCAGTTCATGGCCAATTCTAAAAGTTAACAAATAAATACTAACATCCATTGCTGTATTGCTTACGAAGAGAAATCATTACACAAAGATATGTTGAAATTTTCTGAAAATGTATTAAATCCTCAAAAGCTCAAATTTTGTACTGATAACACAAGTAAATGATGGTAGCAATTATGGCACTGCTTCACTCAGCCATAGTGTTAGTTATGGCTCATATACCATATAAGGGACAAATGTTGGCATGAAACAGAGCAGAGCAGAATAATCTGTCCAAATCAGGAGAGTTTCATCTTGTGGTTTGGGAGTGCAGGAGCATCGACCCGCGATACGGTATATAGGTAATTTTATAATTAAATATTATACTTCGAGTTTTACTCCAATGCTATATATATATATATATATATATATATATATATATATATATATATATATATATATATATATGATCAAGCAACCCTACAGAGTATCTCATATTTTGTATTTCTTTTCTGAGATTGAAGGGAAATGTCATCGCTCTGCTTCCGATGACATAAACATCTTTGCCTAACCTGCCTAACCTTGTTAAATCTGTGTTCTAGTTTTGTGTCAAATTTATTTTTCTTAGCCCTAAAAATTTCGGCCGCGCGGAAACAATGAGGTTTGAGGCGAAGGATTTCGACGGTTTGGAGCACAGGCGAATCGGGTGTTCGACGAGCCTTCTTCTGCGACCAGTGAAGTTAACGCGAAAAGGCGAGAAGGCGGCAACGCAGAGGGCTTAGGAGTTCGGCAACGCAACGTTCAACGAAGGAGATTCGCGGAGGTTAGCGACAAGGCAAGAGGGGGTTCGCGACATGCGAGCAATTTCACAGAATCGCGCGACAGTTCCACAAAGGAGCTTGGAGGCAGGAGTTCGCGAGATCAGGTGACATGCAAAAGCGGTTCAGGCAGCGCTCTGTTCGGTGCGGGAGGTAGTCGGCCGGCGGAGCACCGGAGCGGAATCGGAAGGGAGAAGGAATCTTTGCTTCTCTCGATCAGGAAAGGAAATTCTCCTAAAATTGTTTTTCTGTAAAACTTAATTAAAAGAACTATAAGGAAAACTTAATTAAGAAAAAAATTAATTAAAGAAACTTAATTAAGGAAATATTTCAATTTTTTTCAAAATGATTACTTAATTAAAGTAAATACCTAATTAAGGGAAAGTTGATCAAAAAAACTTATTTAAGGGAATATTTCAATCATTTTTCAGAAAGATTCTATTTTGAACGAACAATTAAAGGGAAATAGTAATTTCGGCTTCAAGAATTTTGAAAATTTAGCAGAGAATTTTGCATAAGAGTTCGTTGCAGGATCAATTTCATATGGCAATTTCTGACGCAAAATTCGATATGGTGAAGTTCGATGAAATTGGTAACATCGGATTATGACAAACAATGTTGAAAATTTTGTTGGCACAATAGGGAATCTTGAAGACTTTGCGGGCAACGAAATCATATGCCATGTAAAATGAATATTGGGAAGATTTGCAGCAACAAGCGGCAGCAACCATACGTTTATGTCTCGCAGATGAGGTTATGTATCACGTGATGAATCTAAAATCTCTAAAGTAGGTATGAAAGAAATTAAAAACTCAATTTATGTCGAAATCTCTGTCGAATAAATTGTATCTGAAGCAAAAAATGTATGAGTTGAAGATGCAAGAAGATTTTGATCTGGCATAGCACGTGAATGACTTCAATCAAATAATCATAGATTTATCACGACTTGATGCGAGTATTAATGAGGAAGACAGAGCAATGATTTTGTTGTGTTCACTGACTTCTTCCTATGAACATCTGGTGACTACTCTGATATGTAGAAAATAAACTATCAAATTTAATGAGATTACTACAGCATTTTTGGCTCACAACCAACGAAAGCAGAATGTAGGAGAAAGATCTCATGGAGACAGTTTATATGTTAAGGGTAATCAGGATCGTGGAAGGAAGAAAGAGAAGGTTTTGGAAGCCGAAAATCAAGATCAAAGTCCAAAGGCAAAAAGACAATTCATTACTACAAGCACAAAGAGTCGGGTCATATGAAGAGGGATTGTCCAAAGCTCAAGAAGCAGACTGGGGAGAAATGTGATGTATTATCCAAGTATATAAATGTAGTGTAGAGTGACAATTCAGATTGCAATGATGGTGATATGCTTTCAGTTTCATCAACTCAGATCATGGATGCATGGATTCTTGATTAAGGGTATTATTGTCACATAACACTAACAATGAGTGCTTCACTTCATACAGGTTAATTAATTTTGACTCAATCTATTTAGGTAATGATAGATGTTGTAATATTGTTGGTATTTGTGAAGTCAGAATTCAGACGTATGATGGCAATGTTAGAACATTACGTGAAGTCAGACATATTCTAGATTTGAAGAAGAATTTGATTTTTATTGGCACTTCACATAGAAATGGTTTAATTCTTAAGACAAATGAGTATATGGAAACCATCAGAATTGTTAATGGTGCACTGATTGTGATGAAAGGAAATTTAACTGTAGATAATATCTACAATTTGTTGGGGAGTACAGTTGTACGTGGAGTTCATTCTGTGGATTCAGATGATTACAATATAAACCTATGACATATGCGTATGGGTCATCTTAGTAAACGTGGGATGACGAAATTGCATAGAAGAACCCTGTTGCATGGTGTTAAAAGTTGCAAGCTCGATCTTTGTAAGTTTTGTGTTCTTGGAAAATATACTATAGTCAGTTTCATGATTAGAAAGCACAAAATTTAAGGGATTCTTGATTATGTGCATTCTGATGTATGAGACCCTACTAGGGAATCCTCATTTGGAGGATTTCTGTATTTTGTTATATTTATTGATGATTTCTCTAAGAAATTTTGGTTGTATTTCTTGAAGCAGAAATCTGAAATATTCTTTAAATTCAAGTTATGGAAAGCTGAGGTGGAGAACCAAATTAGCAAAAAAATTAAGTATTATTTGAGATCTGATAATTGTACAGAGTATACAGATTCACAGTTTTAGAAATTTTGTGAGGAGCATGGGATTCAGATGTAATTTTTAGTGCGCAAGGCACCACAGTAGAATGGTGTGGCTGAAAGAATGAACAGATCCTTAACTGAAAAGGAAAGATGCTTGCGACTAAATGCAGAGCTTCTTAAGAGTTTTTGGGCAAAGGCTGTGAATATGACATGCTATTTCATCAATAGATCACCTCGAGCATCATTGGGTGGCAATGTCGCATAAAATGTATGAACATGTAATCCAGTTAACTTCGATCATTTACAATTTTTTTGTGGTTATGCTTATGTGCATGTACCTGAAAATGAAAGATCAAAATTTGATGCAAAATCCAAGAATTGCATCTTTATGGGCTACAAGAAATCCGTGAAAGGATATAAATTTTGGAATCTTATTACAAAGAAGATAGTGATCAGTAGAGATACAGTTTTGATGAACAGTCTATGCTGCAATAGAATCAAAACAAGGTGCAAGGGAACAATTCCAATTCATATGCAATGCAGATGGATTTAGAATAGCATCCAGAAACAAATGAGAGAGTTGGATGTTCAAATCCAACACCTGGTGATTTCATTCCAGACGATCTGCAAAATTATAATCTAGCCAGAGACAGATAGAGACACACCAATATAAGGTCTTCTAGCAGATTGGGTTATGAAGACTTGGTCTCTTGTGTACTTCTCATCAGCAATACATGGCAGTAGCTGAAGCTATGAAAGAAGCCTTATGGCTTGCTGGGCTAGGAAAGTAATCGAGTGTTGAGCAAGGTGGATTTCAGTTGCATTATGATAGTCAGAGTGTCATTTATCTGGCTATGAACCAGGTGCACCATGTGAGAACTAAGCATATTGATATCAGGTATCACAAGATCAGAGAATTGATTGCTTCTGGTGAGATACTGTTTCAGAAGTTTCATGCTGATGAAAATGCAGCTGATATGTTGACCAAGCTAGTTACTATCAACAAGTTCTTACATTGTTTGAATTTGTTGAATGTTTGCAGCTGCTAAAGAAACAAGATGACCCAACTCATTTTAGTGTATAAGAAACTCTATGATGTATTTCTCCTAAGGGGCTGAATATTCGCCAAGGTGGATATTTGTTAGATATGGCTCATATACCATATAAGGGACAGATGTTGGAACGAAGTGAAAGAATCTGTCCAAATCGAGGGAGTTTTGTTTTGTGGGTTGAGGGTGAGGGGGCAACGCCCCGCGGTATGGTACAAATGTAATTTTGTTTTTTACATATTGTACTTCAGAGTTTACTCCAGGGATATATATATATATATATATATATATATATATATATATATATATATATATATATATATATATATATATATTTGTTTGTTTGTAACCCTATAGAGTATCACATATTTTGTACTTCTTTTCTGAGATTGTAGGAAAGTCGCCACTCTGACATCTTTGTCGAACCTCGTTAAATTTTTGTGTTCTTCTGATTTTATGTCAATTCTATTTTTCTTCGCCCTAATTTCTCAACACATAGGGACATATTTAGGTTTTGGTACTTAAATGTTTCTAATAGAAATGATATTAATGTCCATTTTTGAAATGGAGAAGCAAGCATTCTCATATTTTTTTCTCAATTCTAAATAATGATTCAATTTTGAAGACATTTGAACCTTGTGCTTCCAAATTTATGCATGTATTTTAGAATTTCATTGCTCAATATCAAACTCGGTAGTAAATTTACAAATTGGATTTGGTAAATGTAAAATTTATGAGATGAGATTGCATGGCAGAATTTGACCATACCAATCAAATAGAACACAAGCGTTTCTTCAAGTCCTTGAATAAGCAAAGCCACTAGGACGGCAAATGTCCTTTTGAATTCAACTGATTATACGCATGATAGCATAGTTTAAGCTCGAGGGAATAAAGGTGGCAATAGCTTAGGGTTATCTTATTCACCAAGCAAATTATAAGTATATAATTATCCTTTGCTAACTGATCAAAACCACTCCTAAGAGACATGTTAAAAATAAACAAGACATCTTTCTAGAAAACTTTCACATACCAGCTAGTTGCATAAAAATATGACCACACTTTGACTAGAAAAAAGGATAAACATGAAACTGCCAACAAGAAATAGTAACTCAGGGCATGCATAATAAAAAATGTAAGTTTCAGCACATCCAATCTGAAGCCAGAAAGAAAAAGAAACTGATGATGATCATTTCAATATTTCTCTGAACGATTTCACAATTTCGACGAGTTACTAACTGGAAAGGTTAAGAATGGGAAAAATATAAAGAAGAAAGATTAAAAAAAGAAGAATAAATCAGGTAGGAAGTGCACGTTATTGATTAACACCATACATAGTAAATTAAAAATATTAGAACTATGGCTAGAAGGAAAGAAACTGGGATACCTTCTCTACATGATCAAACACTATCACATCATTATAAAGACCTAGGTTGATGTCAGGGAGGTTCCTATCATCTTTTGGAGCAGTGGAAAATGTGAGTCTTTTCTTCTCAACATATCGCATGGTGTCATATGAGAAATAACCCATCCAACCACCTACAAAACAATTGAAAGCCACTTTCTTTTATCAAAGTAATGACTTAAAATAATGAAAAAAGACTCAATATTTCCAAACAATTAACAAATAACCATATTCTATAAAATTCATAAAGTTTATTGGGCTTCTAAAAATCACATTAAAACTGAATGTAACCTCGAGAATAATATGAAACTCGAGATGAACCTACACCAATATCAAAGCATCAAAATTAAGAGAATAATGAGCTGAATTAGGTAAGTAGAGGTCGACTCAAGTCAAGCAGGATCACCACCAATCACCCCACAACTAATCCTCCACAAGTGAATCCTTCATAGAATAGAGATACAACAAAATATCTCTCCTCTGATTTAATATCTAAGATGTTGGGAGGGACATAATGGTTCAATTTCTGGCGGAGTCGGCCATCCTAGCATCTTAGACAGAGCTAGCAATGGGAGGAACAAATTGGAGTCATATATTCCTAATAAATATTGGGCACAATTTGATGCAACAAAGTCACAAGAGGTAAATGGACTAACAACAAGAAGCATGATGAGGAAATGATAAAGAATTTTAATTAGAAAGTTAGATTGTAATTTTCTACGAGACTTTATTCATATTTTCATGTCATGGATTTATATAAAATGAATTAAAATTTTAAGTTTTATGAGAATTCTTTTTTTTATTATTATGAGAAAATTTATGAAAAATCATGAATTATTTCTTATATTAGTAATTAATTAAGTATTTATTTCATATTTTAAAAAGTTTTAAGCCATTAAGTTCAGCCCTCCTTCCAAAAGAAGGGTCCCCACTTTTTCAAATACTTTTAAACTGGTCTTAAGATTTTTGTATGGAACTTTTTATTTGTTGGTTTGCTAAATATGGTTATCTGAGAAAAAAAATTAGATGCTCTACTAAACCTTGGAGGTTTGATGGTTGAACCAAAAAGGTTGAAAATTTTGATGATCTTTCATCAACCTATTAGTTCAGTGATTTATTTATTCCTTGCAGATTTTTTCTATAAAACTTCTTTTCATAAAACTCTTGCTCTTTCACCCAGTTACTTCTCATAATTTTTCCTCTATGAATCTCCCTCCCAATCTAAGCCCACATTTCCTCTCTGAATCTCCCACAAAATCACTACCTAAACCCAGCTTGAAGCTGTCAACCAAGCCTATGCCAAAACATATCTAGGCTTGTTACTTTGGTTAATCTCTATATCCCCTTTGAAAAAATGTAAAATTCACTAGAATTGACCTAAACACAATTTTATATCATTAATATAAGTTTTTTTTTTTTCAAACGCCCTAAATCCCTCCACAAAGACTAAAAACATTCATCGAAAACTTATTGTAAGATTAAGTTCCTTTTTATGTCTTAGTCTCCAAATAAAATATGAAAAAATATCAAATCTCCATAAAAAATTGAGAAGCTTTCCAAAAAATATATAAGTATCTCAATACAAAATTTTCGATTGATTTTTAGTCCAGGGTTTATATATATTTTCCACATTAAAGGCCTAAAGTCATATCTACTTTGGCGTTGAATGTTGGCCTGTAAAAGAGAAGCATGATATTATGTTAAGTGTTGTCGAGATGAGAATGATTAGATGGATGGGTTGCTTTACACTCAGAGACAAAATGCGAAATGATTATATCTGTGATAGGCTTGGTGTAGCTTCTGTGACGGACAAAATTAGAGAAAGTTGTCTTAGATGGTTTGGTCATATTAAGCGTCGACCATCTGATGATCTGATTAAGAGAGTGGATGTTTTAGATTCGGCTAATGTTAAGAAAGGCAGAGGTAGACCTAGGAAGACTTGGACTTATTGTATAAAAAATGATCTTAATTTATTAGAACTAAATGAAAATATGACACTAAATAGGACGCAATGGAGAAAAAAGATTCATGTAGCCGAACCCACGTAGTGGGATTGAGGCTTTGTTGTTGTTGTTTTGTACACCTTGATCAACCCATAACTTACGTTTCTCCATAACATTCTCACACAAACCTTAATTCCTTGCCACCATACCTTCTTCAGCATACTTCAAAGCTTTTTAGTTGAGAAAATATTTTACCTAAAACAAACCCTATCCCTCCATTTTTAGCCTATTCCAAAAATTAACTCGATCTCCGTTTATAAATGAGCATCCAAAAAAGATTTTTGGAAGATTTGATATTATATTATATAAAATGTGTTATAAGAATTTGAAGCCCTTTGACTGTCAAACATTTTCTCACTCCTTTGGATCTTACAAGTTCTTCTTACCTTTAAGAGCCCTCCTCTAATTCAAGGAATCATAAATCTTGATCCTAGCACAACATACATGTCTCCCGACCTCCTACAAGCTCAAGGCCACCACTCACAATTACAAGGATTCAGCTCAGCTAACTACTATGTTTCATGTCATGAGTTTGATGGGACAGACCATCTTCTTATTCGAGGCATGTTGATAGGTTTAATTCTTGTGGCATCGCCAAGGAGTGTTTAGCACGATGTAATGGTTGCCTGAGATGATTAGATCGTTGTCGACACAAGTGATACGGCTAAGTGCTAAGCCGTGAGATCGTGTGTACTTGCGTCGCCTATCAATCAAAATTTAATTGTTCGTCATGTGTGTGTGATATGTAGACGAATGTAGGGACACGATGTAATCCTATCAGAGAGGCGAATTTGTTGTACAAATCAGGGAAAATTATTACGTCTGGATTCCTCAACGGACAGGATAAGCGCAGTCCGTGTAAACAAGTGTGATCGCATTTCTTCCATGATAGCCACATGCATGCATTGTTTAAATAGTATTAAAATGACGACGGGCCAAGGCGCGAGAAAATACCGCAAAAGACATCAGGGAGCTCGTCCATGAACTGTGGGTTCCAGCCCTCCAAAATCCTTTGCGGGATAACCATTGGGTCATCCACGAATTCTTCTGTCCTCAGTCCGAGCACGCGGTCCACAATTGAAACTACGTTTTCTTTGGCAACAATCTCCATAGCCGGGTGAGCTCCAATAACACTATACCGGCCCTGAAACCAGACAAAGCTCAATATTAATCCCCCTATATATTTTGGCAAGAGGAGAGGGAGGAGGAGGAGTGGATGGCACCGACGACAGAGGTGCCGGTCAAACCCTGTTCAACGGACTCGAAAAGGAAGCTAGGGGACTCGATGTCGTCCTCTTGAACGAGGCAGCGGTAAGCCAATATTGGGGTTAGGTGATCGCAGAAAATGCAGCGGTAGAGCGGGACCAGGTTGCTCCCCATCTCGACGGCGTATGCCAACCTCGCTTGCTCCTCCTTTTCCACTGTCCGGACTAAATAACAAATTGAGTTAGACGATCTCTAGCATGGTTGTGAATGAGCAGAGCAATTTACCTGAGACGGCGGAGGAAGAGAGAGTGGCAGCTAAGCATTTCAAATTAGAGCGGTGGGACAAGCTCGACAACGGATGGCGGGTGGTCCAGGCCAACGTGGTGAGGGCTACAGCGCCATGGCCGAGGCTGAATGAAGGTAAGCGCGAAGACAAAGCTGGAGTTTCCATCGCGATGGACGAAGGGAGAAATTGGCCTGATAAAGAAGATGAGGATGGATGGGATTGTGATGGGGGAGGAGTTTATGTAAGCCATTGAGGGCAGGGAGGCAAGCAGGGGTAGAAGCCTGGGAGCCGAGGAGAAGCTTGCTTTTACGTATCAAGGGGGGCCCGTGCATTGAATAACTTTAGGTGGCTGGGGAGATGGAACGATATTTTCTCTGGAGTAAATGCCCTTTAACTGTCCTCCTTTCTTCGTTTTAGTTTTTCTCCCTATCCAGCTTGCTGCTCCGACGGAGTGGTTAGACCTGCATTTACTTGGATCAGAATATAGCATTTATTGTAAGCGCTCAGGCTGGTCCTCCGCATCCACCGCCGCGTCAACACCTCCGGTTGCGCCCCGCGGGAAGGCAAGTTTGCGGAAGAAGATTATGACCGGCGAGGTCAGGTTGGCGGTTGCATAAATACATGTGGTTGGACCCACTAATATAAAAAAATGCGGAAAACGGCAAAATTTTAGCTCAAAATATTTACCAGGACTGATTATTACAATGAGGATTTATCAATTAAAACGCGCGAGTGTGTGATAGGGGGAGAGAGTGTGTGTGCACAGTAACCGGTGCAGCAAGCAAAGAAACATGCAAAAATAAAGATGAATTTTCAAAAGGAAATGATCAAATTCAAGCAATGCCAAAAAGCTGTTGTATTCGGTTACAACCTGCACCTTTCTACAACTACCAAAAGAGCAGCAGAGTCATTATCATAAACTATTAGTAAAAAGGAAATTAAGTAGCTAAAGGAAAATGAACAGCTAATACACATTATAGCTAAGTAATGAAATGCGGTAAATAAGGAGTGCTGGAAGGAAATGTTGGACTGCTGCATCAGTTGTCATCTGTCTCAGGAGAAATCGACTCGCGTTCAGAATTTTTGATTGAGCTGTCATCCAGTGGATAATAAGAGTAAGAGTGTCAGAAAAATTGAAAATAGAAGAGATATTAAGTTCTGGTGGCAGTTGCTCAATCTAGACATTGTCATTGATTTTCTTTAAAATAAGAAATGTACCGGATTTTCTAGGCTTCAAATTGCTGGAGGTTCAAGTTGGGAATCGTTCTTTGCGCAAGTAAATCATCACAAGATCTCCCGCCTTAAACTTTTATGCCTGCGATGTTGAACCGCTTATTATTTATAATTGAGAGCACTGGTGGTGACTTTATGTCTCACATCTTGGAGCATAACATTGAGATCTGTGGCCACATGATTTGCGATTTTGTTGGTAATTTTAGATAGAACAGCTAAGTCAGCGGTGTACTTGGGACCTTTAGTGTATACAACAGTGAATGGTGCCCTACTAGTTGAGCGATTGACCATAGAATTGTCGACAAATTAGCTTGGCTTAACACTTCTTCCTGCCTTTTAGGTTCTTCTCCTCTAATCATTTTAGCTGATTTGAGGTTGGTCACCAGATTGACCATCAATTTGAGGGTGACATGTCTATCTTAGCTTAAAATCTATTTGAAATAGCATATAATGTTCTCGCCAAACAATGACTTACAAACTTGACACTGCAGTCGGATGTCAATTTTCTAGAAATGACATGCAACTTTACAATATTTCCAAAGAAAATTTGAGTCGCACTAACCACATCAGAATGCTCTCTGCATGCAATGAATTGTAACATTTTTTAGAAATAATTCATTATCACCATAATTGAAAGCTTTGTTTTAGGTGGAGCCAATATAAAATCATGACATAATTCTTCCTAAATAGAATATGGAATAGGTAAATTGGTGTATAAACTTGTATTTTGTGAGCTCTCTTTAAAAGTTTGACAAGAATGACAACATTCGACAAATCTCGTGACATCCTGTTGTAGTTTAGGCCAAAAGAAACGAGCTTGTAGAAAGGACAATGTCTTATCTCTAGACACACGTGCCGCTCGACCATTATCGTGATGCTCTCCCATGGGTTGCATTTTCAAAGAAGTGTTTGAGATACATAGTTGGTTGCCTTTGGATAAATATCTTTGTTGTAAGGCTCATCTAATTAAAGCATCAACCATTAGATTGGTGGCTCTCAATTTATGGGTCAATACAAAACTTAATTTTTGTATAAATAAAACCCATCGCACATGCATTTTACTAAAAATTTTATGTTTTTGTAAGAATTGCAAGGATCGGTGATCATTAAATAGAGCAAATTCTTGATATAGAAGATGGTGCTCCTGATATGTCGCCAATAAATTTTCGTCATCCGACATAAATCTCAAGGCAATATTTTGATAAAAAAATGTTTAAATCTTGATAACAAGTCTTACAGAGCTCTTATTTAAGCAAACTTATTATCAAATTAACCGGTTTGATGAGACATATCTAATGACATCAAAGTTTGTCCAATCCAAGTCAAATCAAGTGATTAAACATTCTTGGAAGATTTCCATACACGTTTAGAAGGTCAAATACATGTAGACTTCAACAAATTTATAGTTGAATCGAACGTCTCGACAAGACAAATACAATGAGCCCAAAATCACTAAATTCCAACATCATTACGATATCCAAATATCCTTAAAAATCGTCTGATTAATGGAAGCTATCCAGATCGTTCGATTAAAATGATTTATATTATTACATTAATTGCACCCAAAACACTATAAATAAAGCTCTACCCATCGCGTGAGGGGGACTTGAGCCTTGAAAGAGAACTTGAAGCTTTAGGAAGGAGCTGATGTCTAGCACCACTGCCGACCGTCGTTGACCACCATCAATTGTCGGCGAACACAGCTAACCGTCGTTGATCGCCGCCAACCTCTGTAGACTGCCGCCAACCTCCATAGACCGCTGCCAACCTCCATAAACCACTGCCTACCTCCGTCGATCATCATCGACCTCAGACAATCATCACCGACCTCCATCGACCTCCGTCTACCACCACCAACCTATGTCGACCATTGCCTACCGTCGTCAATCATCGTCTATCTCCACCAACCTCCTTCGGCTACCATCAACCGTCGTTGGCCACCGCCGACCTCCGTCGACCATCGCCTCCCACCAACCTCCGTTGACCTTCACAAACCTTCGTCAATCACCACTAACTAGACACTGACAATCAACGTTGTAATCTGAAGAATATAATTACCCTTTTCCATTTGTGGAATAAGGAATTTACGAAATCATCAATTAATAATGGATTTTCACAACTGGGTCAGACCGCGTAGGTTTTCCCTTTCCGAGTTTTTCGCGTAAGAACTTCTGAAGTTGTCACTACTTGCATATTTTTCATTTATGTGTGTGTTAAATTCTCATACAATGCTAATACGATAATTCATTACTCTACCACCACAAATTTCTAGCACACATCAGCTCTCAATGTTTCAATAATTGTATAATGACATAATTTTTGTTCATATGATGACCATTTATGAGACGAATGCTTAACTTTTCACTAAAGAACTCAACACCTATCCCACTGGCTGACTCATCCACCTCCACTTGGAATGCCTTGCTAAAATCTGGAATGTTGAGTACAAGTCTTTACACAAAGCTTTCTTTGATAATATTAAAACTCCATTGTTGTTCAGAGCACCGAGCAAAGGTTCTTTGTTTAAGTGCATCAGTAACATGTCCCATAATTATACGAAACCTTTATGTATCTTTGGTAATTTGTAAGGCCATGGAAGCTTCGAACTTCAGAAATAGGTATGGGGATCGACCACCTTGAAGTAGCGGAAAATTATTCCATCAGTACTACGCACCTTAAGGTAGGTGTGTATACAATAAGATGTCGCCAGCTTTAAACTCTGGTCCCACTTATTCCATCAGTATTCGCGACCCGGGCCCGACCCTAAGCCTAAATTCTGAAAAAAATCCCGTCATGATAAAATTATTTCGCGCCAGGTTGCTGTTTTATTCGAATGGTGAAGAAATACTTTTGCTGGTTTTTTCACACCTTCGTTCACAGCTCCGTTCACAGCTCCGGTCACAGCTCCACCATAGCTAGGTATTGTTGGAATTCTCCATGGACGTTCAGATGTCGGAAGTCGATTTCTCCATGAAAGTTGAGATGCCGGAAGTCTCCATGAACGTTGAGATGCCATCATTCAGCCTGAACTTTGAAGATCAAGATCAAGTGAGTCTTGGTGTTATTGTTGTGTTATTCTGGTGTTACTCTGCTATTACTCTTGTTTCTTGCCTTTGATTTAGTACTGTTTAGGTGGTTTAGGCTTTAGTTTTATCTCCATGTAAACGTAGGTGTTGATGTAGTATTATTGGATGTTGTTCTACAGTGTGGTTTGGTATTATTATGGTTTTTTTTTGTTAGTATGGTTTTAGGATTCTGGTTTTTTTGTGTTACCCTTGTATTATTCTGATGTTACTGTGGTGTTACTCCGTGTAAACGTAGGTGTTGATATAGTATCTTTTGGGTGATGTTCTACATTACTGTGGTGTTACTCTCTATAAACGTAGGTGTTCATGTAGTATTATTAGATGATGTTCTACAGTGCGGTTTGGTATTATTATGGTTTTTTTTTCGTTACTATGGTATTAGGCTTCTAGTTTATTTGTGTTACCTTTGTGTTATTACGGTGTTACTGTGGTGTTACTACATGTAAACGTAGGTGTTGATGTAGTATCTTTTGGGTGTTGTTCTACAGTGTGCTTTAGTATTATTATGATTTTTTTTGTTACTATGGTTTTAGGCTTCTAGTTTATTGGTGTTACTCTTGTGTTATTATGGTGTTATTGCATGTAAACGCAGGTGTTGATGTAGTATCTTTTGGGTGTTGTTCTACAGTGTGCTTTGGTTTTATTATGGTTTTTTTTGTGTTACCCTTGTGTTATTCTGGTGTTACTGATGTTACCATTGTTTTATGTAGTCCTCAGAGGCAACACACGTTTGCAATGATCTTATTGCAGAAAAGTTTCTTAGCAGCATTATTCACAGTGAGGAAGAAGCATATGAAAGTTATCGTGCCTATGCACATCACGTGGGATTCACTGTTCGGAAGGACCATACCACATACTGGCCGAACTCCAAGAAACTCAAGGTTAAAGATTATATTTGTGGAAAAGCTGGCTATAAGAAAGAGCCTAACAACACAGTTAAGTTCAGAAAAGCGGACACGAGAACTGGCTGTAAGGCCATGATACTATTTCATGTTGATTTTGAAGGCAATTGGACAGTGGCAAAATTCATTGAAAATCATAATCATCATTTGGTCGAAAATGGTGATAAGCATCTTCTTCATTCCAACAGAAGGATAATTGGGATTAATGCAGATGTGTTGAGATCCATGACAGGTTCAGGCATCAGAGCAACACATGCATACAATTTCATTATCACGGAGGTTGGTAGTGTGAAGAATTTGGAATGCACCAAGAGAGATGCATTTAATTTTATCGAGAGAGAAAGAAGACAAAGAATTGAACAGGGAGATGTCAATGCTTTAATACAATTGTTCATGGAGAGTCAAGCTGGAGACACCATGTTTGCTTGGGATTTCCAAACATATGAGTCTGGTAGGTTAACAAGCATATTTTGGAGTGATGGATTGTGCAGGCTGGATTATGAATGTTTCGGGGATGTCATAATTTTTTATACAAGTTACATATTAAATAAATATAATTTATGTTGCGCTCCATTTGTGGGGGTTAACCACCACTAGCAGAACGTACTGTTTGGAGTTGGATTTCTATATGGTAAGATTACTGAATCATTCATGTGGTTATTCAAATCATTCATTCGAATAATGGGAGACAAACATCCCATAACAATCTTTATCGATCAGGATCAAGCAATGACAAGAGCCATTGCAGAATGCCTCCCACAAATAAGTCATAGATTATGTCAATGACATATCTACAAGAAACTGCTTTCCAAAGTACACTGTGGAGTGCATACTAAGAGTGTATGTAGTCTTTTCTATAAATGCTTTAGCAAGTGTGATTCTGTGGAGGAGTTCGAAGAAACGTGGTCCTTAATGATTAAGTTTGAGGAACTACAAAGCAATGTTTGGTTAGATGAAACGTATCGTATAAGGCATAAATGGTCAACAACATTTAATAAGGATATATTCAGTATGGGAATTTTATCAACACAGAGAAGTGAGTCGACCAATAATGTTTGTCATGGTGTTTCAAAGCCAACTAGCTCTCTCACGGATTGTTTTATCGGTCTTGAAAACATAATGAAATTGTGGCACCAGAGTGAGAAAGATGAAGATTTCAAATGCGGTCAGTCCGTGAGGACACCCATGGTTAAAATCAATCACATGCTGAGGCAAGCTGCCTCATTTTATACAAGGAAGCTTTACTTAATGTTTGAACAAGAACTCTTGAATGGCTTATGTGGGCTAATATCTGAAGTATCAGTGAAGAGTGATGCTAAATATAATGTATCAATATTGGATGATGAGGGGACAAGGAAGCCCTGGAATGTGTTAGTTGACAAGGTTACTTGTGAGGGATTGTTGTGCTCCCATGCACTATTTGTTCTAAGTCTCGCAAAAATAAAGGTGATTCTGAATAAATATTTCTTATTGCGGTGGTCCATCAATGCTAAAAGGGACATGCATAACAGATTTGGGTACAGAGAGCTAAAAGACTCTGACTGTAATAATATTTCTTCAATTTTCTTTATATTTAGTTCATGCTCCAAAAAATTTGCATATCAACTCATTAATAGGGCACAAGAACATGAGTTAGCTGAGAGTGTTTATGGGAGACGTTTGAAAAGTTATCAGGAGATATTAAGGATGTTATAGCAGGGAGAACGATAGAATTATAAAAAACAAAAAATAAGAAGAAAATCACAAATATAGAATGCAATGTGAACGACCCTGCTAAAAAAAGGCCGAAAGGAGTATCTACAGCTAGGCTGAAAGGACATTGAGAGAGAAATAAGAAAGCCAAAAGTATAAATTTTTTAATTAGTATTTCCTCATTCCATTCCATGTATAATGCGTAGTTCTAATTTGACCCATTGCATCCAGGAATGGAATAAGAAGCAGCAAGTAGCCATCGAGCTGTGGACGCATTCGAGCAAAGTTTGACAGATTTCCTTACTCAGGTATGGTGATAAAATTCAGTATCATATCACTACCTCTTATATAAAATCATTCACTTTAATTGTTTTTTGTATTACTCACCTGCTGTGGGAAAACTACGCACCGCAACTAAGTGAAACATACATTGGACTTTTGATGGATTCCATAAGTGAAAATTTATATTGATTGATATTGTAAAAGTTGTAATACCGTATCATCTATAAACCTTTTTACGAAAAAGTAATTTGTGGTTTATAACATGTGTTTGTTCAAATATTTGTGTCTTAATCCTGCTCAAACGTATATATTAACTGTAACACCGTATGAGAGACGTCAATAACACCCTGACGAACCCGTTAATAACACAGGAAGAAGACGAGGATAACACAGGATTAACGTGGAAATAACATGAGGAATAACACATCAATAATACGAGAATAACACGAACAATATTACGAAGAATTATTACGGGAATAACACATAACACGGGAATAACACGAGGATAATACGAGAATAACA
>NEWO01000037.1:2676513-2691405 GCA_003013225.1 Phalaenopsis aphrodite | reverse complement strand
CCCTTAAGACTTTATTGTAATAGACAATCACATAAGCAACAGTCATAGAAGCAGTGGGGGGAGAAATGTGGTATTTAAAACTGTTTCTGGAGTTCCAAAGGAACCAAAGTGCTAGTAAAGGAAGGGGAAACCCCTCCTTACTGATATCAAAATCTTTCAATTGCCATAAATATTTGCTTAAAGAGCCTCTATGCATTCAAGAAAAACCGAAATGTGCACCAAGCATATCCCATACTCTTAAAGAGAAAGCACATTCAAAGAAAGTGTACCTCATGTCTTCCTCCTCCATTTTTGCACATATGACGTCTCGAGACCATTTTTAAGCCTTTTAATTTAAGAATTTCATCAATAGGTATTAAAGAAGTGAGGTAGCGCCAAAGGAAAAAGGATATAGAGGGAGATAAAAGTTTATGCCAAATCCATTTTCCCCACAACCAATCACGATGTGAATGTAAATTGCCATAAATAAGTTTGCAAACCGATTGAGAATTGTTTCTTTTCCACACGGGGAGTCCTTTCGTGTAGGTGTAATAGGAATAGTAAGAATATGCTTTGCATTTTGTTCCCCCACAATAGAAAACAATTTGGAGAAACCCCATCCATCATGAGTAAAGAAATCAGAGACCAATAAGGAATTAGTATAAAAAGAGTGTGAATAATCAGAGTTATGTGACAACCCCCAATAATCATTCCAGAAAGAAGTATTACCATCGCCTATGTCCCAAAATATGAAATCATTAGCAGTGATTCTAGCATTAACCATAACTTTCCAAATACGAGAATCACCAACCTTCCACGAAACCAAGGAAGGATGAGTTTGAGCACAATATTTTTGATGCAAAAAGGAAGCCCAAAGAGATGAGCATAATCTGAATTTAAACCAAAGTTTGCAAAGTTTTATTTCCACAGTATGTTTTAATGCCTTGAAACCAAAATCTCCAGCCTTTTTAGGCTTACAAACTTTACGCCAAGTGCCCCAAATTTTCTTTGCACCATTCCCCACCCATATGAATTTATTAAAAAGCTTCTCCATCTCATTAATAACACTTTTTTTTGGATTGAACACTTGCAAAACATATAGTGGAATACTCTAAAGAACATTAGAAAACAAAAAGATCCTGCCCCTAGTAGAAAAAGAAAACATTTCTCCAATCATTAATTTTACGTTTGATTTTATCTATAACATCATCTATATGAATCTGTTTCCTCCTTTCCCTTATCAAATTGACCCCAAGATATTTAAGAGGGAGAGAAACATGATGAAAACCAGTATATGTAACTCCCCATTGAATAAGATGTTGCTTAACATGTTTGCCAAAACATATCTGACACTTGTCACAATTAAAGGGAACTCCAGAGCAATTCTGAAATCTTGTAAAAGCCTCATCACTTGTTTTATAGCGAGTTTGGATGCATTAGCAAAAAGAATGACATCATCTGCATAAGCAAGGTGTGAGACCATCATTTTAGCTTTGTGAGAGAACTGTGCGTGAGGATGTGAAAACTGAAAATGATTAAGCATCCTGGATAAATAGTCAAAAGCTAAAATGAAAATAATAGGGGAAAGGAGGTCTCCCTGTTTAATGCCACGACATGCAATGAAAAAACCATAAGAGTTTCCATTAACTAACACAGAGTAAAAGTTGTTAGCCAACCATCTTTTAACCAAAGTGCAAAAACTGGTATTGAAACCCATAGCTTTCAGAACGTTGATAATGAAATCCCAATTTATGGTATTAAAGGCTTTATTGATATCTAATTTGATAATCAGATTACCACCCCTGTATTTTTTATCAAGATTCATGTGCTAAGAGAATATTATCAGAAATATCACGGCCTTTAATGAAGGCCGATTGATGAGGGGAGATAAGGGAATGTAGGTGAGGTTGGAGACGAGCCGCAATTAGTTTACTAATAATTTTAAATATAACAAAAGTTAGAAAGATGGGCCGAAAGTTTTTCTAATGAGATTTTTCATTTGATTTAGGGATGAGAACAATAAGAGCGGCAGAGAAATACTTTCTAGGATCATCACCCTGAAAAAAAAACTTTGAATAACAAGTACCACCTCGTTCTTAATAATGTTTCAACAGTAAATATAAAAACGGAAGTAAAACCATCTGGGCCAGGAGCTTTATGAGAGCTAATATCTTTAAGAGCAGTAAAAATCTCCAACTCAGTAGGGGGTCGGACAGAGAGATGGAGGAAACCATGTCTCTCTGATCCTCAAATAAGTCTGAAAGAATATCAGTGGCAGGTAGAGTATCAGCATAGAGAGAAGAGAAATAATCAGCTGCATTGGAATCAATCTGATCAGTATCGGTGAGAATAGAGCCCTCATCAGTGACAATCTTAATAATGGTATTTATGTTACGACAATGTTTGATAGTAACATGAAAGTACTTGGTGTATCTGTTACCGTTCTTGAAATGATTGTCACAAGCTTTCTGTATAAGGAAATTTTCAATGGAGATTTCCTCCAAAAGAGTGTGATGAGCATCAGCTAACTTGGCCACAAGATCAGGAGTGTCAATCAACTGAGCTTCTAAAGAGTCAACCTCTTGTTGGGCCTTCAAAACCCTAGAGTGAACATTGTCAAAAGTATCAATGTTCCATCTCTTTAAATGAGAAACAACATTCTTATGAAGTTGCCACAAAATTAACCAAGGGTTACAAATCAATAAAAGTAGGATGAGAAGCCCAAGCATTGAGAAATTTAAAATGATAATGAAAATGTTTGGAATGAAAAGCCAAGCTAAGCAAAATGGGATTATGATCCGATGCAACATGATTAAGATGTTTGACATGAATAATGTTGTAGTAACCCAAAAACGCTGAGTTTCCCAG
The DNA here is from genome assembly GCA_003013225.1 of Phalaenopsis aphrodite. Lineage (NCBI taxonomy): Eukaryota > Viridiplantae > Streptophyta > Magnoliopsida > Asparagales > Orchidaceae > Phalaenopsis > Phalaenopsis aphrodite. Next base: position 2,688,558 of record NEWO01000037.1, on the reverse strand, counting down.
AAATCTATCCAATCTTTGCATAAGAAAATCCCGATGCCAAGTGTAAGGAGGACCTGAATAGCCTAAATCATAAAGGCCAACATCCTCAATGTGTTCACATAAACGGTTGATAAGACTCATGTCAACCTTAGCACTACCCCATCTCTCGGATGGCGACATAATCATATTAAATCTCCACCGACGAACCAATTTTCAATAATAGTAGCACCCATATGAGTAAGTTGCTGCCAAAGAAGAAACTTATCCTTTAAAAGAGAGCTGACATAAATAAAAGTAGCCCAACCAAAATAATTTTTCAACCGATAATGAATAAGAATGTATTGCACATTATCATCAATGATGCTGAGAGTGATATATTTCCTCCAAAAGGGCAAAATTTTGTTATTCACATTACAAAAATGCATGTAACCATTGAATTTATTAATGATGTTCTCTTTATGGATCGAAACAAGAGGTTCCAAAAAAACAAAAATGCCAGGTTTATGGATCCTACATAAATGTTTTAAACGATTAAATGAGTGATGGTCCGCCACTTCTCTAATGTTCCACGCCAGAATATTAAACGTTTTAGCCCATGACACCCTCCCACCTAGCAAGCCTAGGGGGAAGGTGCAAGTGCTCGCCCTCCAAATGATACGTGACATCAATATTGTTTGCCTGTGTCATATTTGGAAGTTCAGATTTCCTTCTCCCTCTTTCCCTACTATACTTTTGAATTTGCCATTCAGATTCTAAAGCAGAGGCAACCAAAGAGGATGGATCCGACTGTGATGGGGTAACCACAGAAGTAGAAGGATGAGTGATTGCTTGTGGGGGATCAAGTGCCTCAATTTGATTAAGTGAAACAGTAAGTATCTGAGTGGGATGTGGCTCGGGTTCCGGTTCAGGTGTATAAATAGGTTCAACATTTTCATCAGTTCTAACAGGACCCACATAAGTTGCATCAGCTACTGCTTCCACGGGATGAGCCACACTAGTTGCCTCCAAACAGGGAGCAACCAGATCAACAGGACCCACACAGGCATCAGCAGACTGAATGACCGGTTCAGAGATGTTAAGTCGAAGAGCAGATTTCTGCTCAGCAGAGGCCACGCGACCAGCTGGGAATTTCTTCAATTCGGGGTGCAAATGGAAACAATGATCAGAATCATGACCAAACATGCTACAATGCAAACAGTAGTGAGGATGCTTTTCAAGCAAAACCTGCTGCCAATAACCAGTATGACTAGAGCCAATCCAAACCTCCTCCGGAGGAGGTAAGGTAACTTCCCGCTCTATTAAAATTCTAGCCATTGAGGGTCTTCTTAAACTAAAGGTAGGGGCATCAAGCATTAAAGGTTTACATTACATGACAGCTATAGAAAACAAAATTTCATGATTGAACAAATGCACCTTTAGACCTGAAAGTCTAAGCCACAAGAATAATAGGAAGCTCGGTCTTAGGTCAAACTCCGTTGTCCATTTAAGGACCTTCATTCAAACATCACCAAAATGAACAGTTTTACGTTCAAAAAGCTTAGCATAATCATCCTCGTTAGAGATTTGGATCATAATATGTTGGCTGTCCAGAGCTCCAATCTTCCAACCCCCTGATAATTTCAAAAGATCAAAGTTCTTCATCAAAAAATCATATTTCGGAAGCCCATAAAGGAACTTACCAACAAGATGGAAACAACAAGCAGATGCAAGAATAGAGTTTTCAGAATCGGAGAGAAAAAGTGCACACTTCCCCCTTTTACGTCCATGAGATTTAATGAAACTGTATTCCCCACCGAGAACAAGTGATTGTGAAAAGAAGATGGAAAAGCAAACTTCGGAGGAGACCCAGAGGAAGAAACCCCTGTAGTGACCTTAGCATACGTCTTTGCCATAACCGTAGAGAAAAAGAGAAGTCGAGAGAAGAAACCGAGAGTGAGGGAGAAGCCAAAACCATAAAGCAGGAAATATCTCATCAGAGAAAAGCCGTTGAGAAGGAGACCACGCCGTCAGCATCCTCGAATCGCTGTGCGATCGCTCTTAGCTCCAAACCCTAGCAGAGCGCCCGTGTCGTCCATTAAAGTGTTATATATATATATATATATATATATATATATATATATATATATATGTATATGTATATGTAATATGAAAGTTTAGGTGTGGATAGGTAAATACATAACAATTATGTGCTGTTTATATAAATTTCCCTTAATTTATCAACAATCTAACATTTACTCTATAAATTCTTTTTTGTTATTTATTAAATGTGGTGTAGAGAGTTACAAATCACATAAATTATATAGATAAATACAAATTGCAAAGTACGGACATAGCTATATAATATGTTAAAGCAATTTAAAAATCACCTATGACTTTTAATGAGTATTATAATTTTTTTTAATAAAATAAGAATAATTAAAAATGATAATCAATAATTTTTAAATGAAATCACAAAATTTGGTTTTAGCAAATAATAAAATCGTTATAATCATTGAATGAATTTTTTTGTAAACGAGAGTGTTAATCAATAAATCATAAGTATTCCTAAAATACTTTGAAAAAATAAACTATATCTTGGCTCCATTGAATCGAGCAATTTATCCCGCAAAGGATGTTGACATTCGTTGGCGAATGAAACACTTTTACAGTTGCAGTTCAGGATAATGTCGAGGGAGTTGGGATGGCGTGAAACTGCAAATGTGATTGTTAACATGGAGGCTGAGTAATGCACTACTACTCTTTGGTTTAGGGTGAAGCTGTGAAGGTGCGAATGTTATGAGGCGAGGATCGAGCAATTTTATATTATTAAATGAATCAACGCCAGTAAACCGGGCCGACAATTGTGCATAGCTCTTCACAAGGCCACTTCACTGTTAGATACAGTAAAGCACACACTTTCTCAATTTGCTGCATGTGACATGGATGTGAAGTGGAATTCCTCACATATCTTTGCATTGCTTTAAAAATGCACTTCAATATATACTCTTAATTAGACTTTATGATGCATGGGGTATACTTTTTTAATATTCTTGACATCTAAAACTGGTATTTTTCAATATTATTTTATATCTTCTAAAGTTAGGGAAACTTTCAAATATTGTTTTTGCCCATCCCTAAGCTTGCAAGATGTGATTTTGTTTGACATTGGTGAGATTCCAATCCACAATTTTATTTTAAATTATTTAAGCTCTGTATCAACCATATTAGCTGATAACCATTGAACTTTTAAATGGTTAGGTTATCAATCAAGCTGGTTATTTATCTACACACACACACACATATGTATATATCCTCTCGGTTAGAATTTGAGAGTAGACGTTAAGGATATTTTGCTGTATATATCCTCTCGGTTAGTGTTTTTTATTATGGCACTTGCTAACGTGGTTTGAATGTGGCAAAAAATAATATTTTGCTGTATGCGATATTCCTTCATAATGATGTGAGAATGGTATCATGATTATTATCTGTTACTGTTGATACTGCTTTATTTATGCCTCATTGGCAGTTAAAAGAAAAATTATCCCGAGTAGCATACGGTGGTTTCAAGTTATTCTGCACTTTTAAGCTTTCATATGTTCCCCCGCCCCAAAAAATAATAATAACAACATCAGTAAAGAGCATTTGAGACAATTTTTGTTACATCTATGTTAGATTATCAAGGAATGGAATTCTGAACTTCAAGAACGGACTGCCAAATTTCGGAAGCATGCTACAGTAGTGTCTGAGTGGGACAAAAGGATCTTACATAATCGTGATGTTCTTATCAGGCTTGAGGTTCTTATATTTCAGCTTTAAATATTGAAAGATCTGAAGCATTTAAGTTTTCAAATGCAGCTTATGAACACCACCTAAATTTCTCTCTTTGTTTTTTAATGTTTTTAACTTCATTAATTTTACTCTTACTGTTTCAATTGGTATTTTTTTGTTTTAATTGTTATTTCCTCAATTTATTGTAAAATTGTAATTTGAAAATGTTATGTGAAACCTCTGGTCCATTATGATAAAATTGTGAACAAATTTAGTAACGGGCAAGCTCTTTTAGCTTGAGTTGATGGGGTTCTGGTTGGCTTCGGGTGGCTTGGACATGTTGGAGCTAAAACCACTCTTAACAATTCATTTTGCCGCTCATATTCACTTACTTCATTGGGAACACATCTTCATGCTTTGTCATAAAGTAGCAACATTTTTTGCCCATTTCGACACTGAATGTGAAATAATCAGGCTCATTTCTAGACTAATGGGATCCGTGATGAAAATGCATCGAATATGAGATACAGGCTCACTTCTGGACCCAGTGTTAAAGGTATCGGGATTAAAATTGGGATAAGTGTGATACTTGTAATTTAGAATGTTCAGAAGTTTTGTGAATCTACGCTAATAGAATGGAAAATGCAGCAGTAAATTGTTGGCATCACGGAATTGTGTAGTCCTAACACATTAAGGAATATAGTGAGTACAATAAAAATTATATGCTTGTAAATTCGCTGAAATTATGTGAGGTTGTCCGAAAGATCCATTAAAAATGATCCTTCAAATCATATCGTTGGTCACCTTAGCTATTTTCCTTACTGGTTTTTGGAGAATTTCTTTTTCCATAAATAACTATGTTAATAAATAAATTAAAATGAAAATTTCTTTTTGTGGTTGTTTAATGCTTTTTGATCTACTCCCAATAAGAATAAAATGGTTTTTTGGAGTTTTGTGATAGACTAACTTATGTTCCATCTTAAATGTTTATTTGTTCTTCTTTAACTTGACCAAACCTCATAGTCTTTATATTGCACTCCTTTTGCAGGCTGAGGTGGCCAAAGTTGTGGAAACTCAAGCTGGTTTGGTGAGACAGCTGGAATTAATCGAGACGCATCAACAAGAGGTTTGATTGAAAACAGTTAGAATAGCTTATTCTAATATTTTAGTTAACTAAGTGTTGAACAATTGACTTGTGCTTGTCCAAGATTGATTCTTTTGATCATTGCTGGTTGTATTAGTGGTGCTAATATGCGGTACACTCCTGTTCTGGTTACTGTCCTCTCAAAATAATCTTCTAACTTCACTATCTAGACTGAATAATGCTTGGATGCATGCAAAATTTAGGGGTCTGATCTTGGATCTGTTTTACTCCAAGTTTATGATTTCAAGATGCTTGCTGTCATTGTCGCAACTCAAATTGAATAAATTGAGACAAGAACGCATGCTCGGTCTACCAACTACAACAACAACAATAACAACAATAGACCTTCATCCCACTAAGTTTGGCTACATGAATCTTATTTCTCCATTGCGTCTTATTGAGTATCATATTTTCATTTAATTCTAATAAATTACGATCATTTTTTATACAATATGTCTAAGTCTTTTTAGGTCTACCTCTTCTTTTCTTAACATAAGCCGAATCTAAAACTTCTACTCTCCTAATCGGATTATCAGATGGTCGATGTTTAATGTAACCAAACCATTTAAGACGACTCTCTCTAATTTTATCCGCCACTAGAGCTACACCAACCCTATCACGAATATATTCATTTCGCATTTTGTTCTACGTGTAAAGTCACTCATCCACCTAAGCATTCTCATCTCGGCAACACTTAATTTAGTTTTATGCTTCTCTTTTATAGGTCAACATTCAACGCCATAGAGCATTGCAAGTCTCACCACCATCTTATAAAATTTTTCTTTCAGTTTAAGCGGTACTTTTCTATCACACAATGAGCCCAAAACATTCCTCCACTTCAACTAACCAACTTGAATTCTACTAATAACATCCCCATCTCTATCACCATCACTTTGAACAATAGACGAGATATCTAAAGCGTTCACATCTTTTAATAATTTGATCACCCATAGTTACAACTCTGTCACTAGAGCTACTACTGCTAAAATTACATTCCATGTATTCAGTTTTAGTTATGCTCAAACAAAGGCCTTTAGACTCCAATGTAGGCCTCCATAATTCAAGTTTTCCTTAGCTTTCTCTCTAGTCTTATCCACAAGAAGGATATCATCAGCGAAAAGCATACACCGAGGTACATCATCCTGTAAGTGTCCAATAAGAGCATCCATAACTAGAACTCTTCATAACTTTAAGCAAAAGGATATGGGCTTAAAGTCAATCCCTGATGTTAACCCAACTAAAATAGGAAAATATTTGGTCAATCCTCATTCTGTTTGAACACAAGTAACGGCTCTAATATACATATGTTTAATGACTTGAATATAAGTCATATCAACACCTTTCTTCTCTAGAACTCTCCAAAGGATATCTGTTGGAACCTTAGCATAATCTTTTTCTAAATCAATAAAAATTATATGTAGATCCTTCTTATTCTCTCTGAACTTCTCCATCAAACCTCTCAATAAATGTATAGCTTCCATGGTAGACCTGTCCGACATAAATCCAAATTGATTATGAGAAATCTTTGCAATATGTCTTAACCTATGTAATACGCATGCTCAATCTACCATATATTCAACAACAAAATGGTCTTACATAGGCAATTCACGACTTAATACATGCATTCCACTACATGCATTTCATTTAATATTTGTTAACAATATTTTATCATCCAACTATAATTGAGCCCTTAAATCTTGATCCTGTCATTCAAGTTTACTGCAAGATACAAAACTATTTCCATCATGATATGTTTCTCATTACGGTATCTGACCATCTAAACATCGCAATTCATAAATCTAACAAACCATACAATAACTATATCGTGCATCTACAATCATAGACCCAAGTTTTAAAATTGGCCGATTTAGTGCTGTGGTCTTTTCTTTTTATGCATTAAGATGTAAACACCAAAATAAAATCATTAAATACATTACAAAAATGATGGATAAAAAATTTAAACTTAATAGTTTTAACTGTAACAAAAACCATTCAAAGCCATACGAGCTTCAATAAAAGTAACAAGTCTTTGATAAAAAAAATTGAACATAAATAGTCTGAATAGAAGTCCTATAAAAAATTAGGTTGACTTACGTCTTCAAATTCAATGGTCTCTCCCACTCCCATTACGTAGGTCTTTTTTAGAACCATCATGATAGTTTATTGCTTTTGTAAATAGTCCCTTTATCCTCACTAAAATCAAATCCCCCCAATCCTCTTCATCATTTTTCTATTTTCTAATTAATTAAATCATTAAGAATGTTATTTAAAGCAATGGTTATATAAGTTTTTTGTGATTTATATTATCTTTTTTGTTACTTTTTTGTCCACTTTTGTCTCTTGGTTCATCATCTATAAAATAAGTTAACATTGAGATTTTTCTTGTGTAATATTGACTTTTGTTATTCTTCATATTTTTGTTGATGATATATGGTTTAATTTATAAGGTTTAGTAAATAAAAATCAAGCTTTGTTTTAATTAGAATAACTACTTCGGCTATTTGGGCATTTATTTTGTTCTAGCCCCACACATGAAAAAATTGTAGAGGCACTCACCTTTTTAAAAATGCTTTTAGGTATGCCTCACTAGCTTAAGCTTTACACCATTTTTTTCATTTTGTGAGGCTATGCACGACATTTTACACGCGCTTCTTTCTATGGCACGCAATGTATTGTGCAATTTTAAGCTACAACTTTTACAACTTAGGTAGGGTAATATAGTTTGCATTTAATACCCTTTATCGTATATGTACTGCCGGTATATCCCTCGTTGGGATGAGCGGTATACAACCCATTTTTTTGTTATTTGTCATATTTGTTTACATGTGGCTGATATATCCTCTTTTAGCTTCGAGGGACAGAACTCCTATCCTTTGATCTTTTAACAACCATATTGAACAACATAACCAGCTGGTACCACGAGAGTTATACTACCCAACCTTCATATACATGGCATTGAATTTTACAACCTTCATATACTACCCAACCTTCATTAACATAACTTTTCCTTTAAAAGCAATTGGCATAGCATTGAATTTTACAATCCTAGTAGCAATTTATCATGGGAATCATCATCATCTCAAAAGCACGGTATATGAAATAATGATGACTACAATAGATTAACATATGGAATCATCTTGATAATAGTGGCATCACATATATATTAAATCAGTTTTCACGAGGATAACAATAATATGAAATTGGGATCATATATATAAACATCACATTGTGATATGATCTTGTTATTAATGAAATTCCACAGTGGTATGTATATATGATTCATGACGATATGAATATTATTAAAAAGTTAAGAGTAGTCCTAGCATGTTGCAAATGGAACATTCTATGAATAAGAATTTTTATAAGTATGCATGATTCATATCCATTAATTCTAGAGGAAGGGAATGTTACACTCTTAAGAGAATTGTAGTTATACCCCCTTTACAATAGTTTGGATTATTTTCTAGGTATGGTATCTTAGAAAATGATCGAAGATGAGTTACTGAAATATTTACTAGTTACATTGCATGATGCCTAAACAAAAAATTGAATGAGCTATTTCCTTGCTAATATTTATTCTTATCAAATAATACTATCACGATATGAATACTTATTTCATTACATATATATGATGATAAATGGTCATCAAACTCATAATTTACAATATAATCCATGATTGGCCTCCTATATCTATGTAGTTGCCAAAATATCCTTAAAATAAGGAGGCTTGTTATTTTTTAATTGCACTTAGGCATTTAAGTACAGCGTTGTATTTCTTTTTGATCAAATTCATGTTTTTCTCTTCGGTCAAATTCATGTTTTCCTCTTCAATCACAAAATATTTTTTTGTTCTTTTAAATCTTTAATTATTATAAGCCTAACACTTTTTAATCAAATATTGACAAAAGTATTATGCTTATTATAAATAGTAGGAGATTATTAATTATATATTTAATTACTTGTGATACAAATGGCATTAGACCATGATGTATAGAAAGGTATAATTTAGCTGGTTGTTAACTATAGGTCTTTCTTAAACAATCCTTCATTATTTAAAGATCTAAATTTGTTTTGATTTGATTTGGAAATAACACTCTAATTTTGTAGGAGTTGACACAAATCCAAACCTCACACAATGCAATCCCTAGTAAATCCTTGTGAACTAGCATGCATCGAACCCTTGAAGGAAATTCCTCGAGTTAAATGGTAAGTCATGCCAATTTCCTTTCAAACCTCACACAATGCAATCCCCAGTAAATCCTTGTGAACTAGCATGCATCGAAACCCTTGAAGGAAATTCCTCGAGTTAAATGCTAAGTCATGCCAATTTCGTTTTAAACATGAGATGGGGCAAGCTTAGGGCTTGTCTGAAAGAAGAAGAAGATTATGAATGTTCTCCATCACTTTCTTTTCTTTGATTTGCCCTAGAAATCTCACTTGATCTCCTTCGCACAAATTCTTCCTTCATTAATCTTGTTCTATTGCTATAGAGTTATGCCTTTAAACACCCAAGCTATATTTGCCATCACCTTTCATTTTTGTATTCATGCTCAATGTTGGGTGTTCAAATCTTGAAAAATGCCATTGGTCCCCCTTTCTTGCTTTTGCTCTTGTTCCGGCTCCCACTGTATTCAACTTTCACTAAATCTCACATGCTTGGAGCTTGCACTTCTTAAATTATTTTATTTTATTAATTTTATAAAATATATATATTACCGCTGATATTGTTTATAAAATTTTATCACATACAAGAAATCCCCAACTCTTGTGAATTCATTTCAATGACACTCGACTTTATTTTTATATCTATTAATATTTCTTTGTCATTCTTCTATAGTAAGGGTAGTCATTTAAATTTCATTAGTTTGGATGGATTCAAGCGTTAACCTTAGTTATATGCTTTTGCTTTTTTGGTATTTTAATTGCTTGAAGGTTCTCCATTATCTTTATGATATTTTAGTAAGTACTAAATTAGTTAGATTAATTAATTTATCAAGTTTATATCATTTGATTAATCATAATTAATTAATCATCATTTATCTTGATGAATTTATGGGTTTTACAATCTACATCGATTTAAATCATCTTGTAGCTTTCTAGTAATTATGTTCCTACTCTATTCTTTCTTATTCAATTTTTTTACAATGATACTAATTTTTTTTTCATGTTTTATTTAGATTATCCTTTTCATATCAAATTGAGACATAATAGTGTCAGACAATCCGCTCACATGTTTCTCACCAATACTAGTTTGTCTGAATTGTCATATAATGTAAATACACGTCCATAATCTTATAAATAGATTCATCATAATTATCAATTAGAATATATACATCATTTAAATAATTAAAATAGATTACACGTCCAAGAAATTTTATGAAAATTTATGTGTAAATTGTTTTTAATGTTCATCGTGAATATTTTTCTCCTTTTTTTCATTTGAAAGTGTACACTTAGAAATTTTAGAATACATGATAAAATTTGATCAATTGTCTTAGCCTCACTCATTCTTTTTTTTTTTTCTCTAAAAGATAGTTAATACAATATTTGATGAGCTAATAGCTCAGTGAGATTGATAATTTTGATACAAGATTCAAAATGCATGAAAGAATAACATGCTGCATGTTGATTTTTTAAATTAGCATAGGCATTAATAATTGTAGGCATGACTGATTGAGTGCATTAATTTAAAAGGAAGGGAAGCTTTTATAAGTAAAAGTGTACCTATTTGCATAAAAATAAACCACAACTTTTAAAAAAGTCATTATTTTAGGCATTAAGGTAATCAATTTTTATTATTAACTTGCTTTTTTTCATTCCTTTTATGTTCTTTTTTGTGTATAATTTTAAAAATATCATGTGATATTTATAGGGTTTGACATATTTGTAACATTATGCTATCACTTAGCCCATTTTCTAATCATTTATCAGTGGCCCATCAATTTAAGATTGGATCGTAATGTGTCAACTTTTAGTAAAGAGAGCCTTGAATTCTCTTTTGATCCCTATTGAGGCTTACTATTTCAACCTTTTCACCTATCGTACATAGGTTGTTATCGTCATTTGCCAACCTGTCCCACACTACTTGACCTTTCATAGTCTTTTTTTTTTCTTTTTAACATAATGATGAGCCTTTTAAAATGTTCAACATTATTATGCACTTATTATTGATTAACTTATATTGATATGCATTAAGATAAAAATATGAAATATATTGGTCTATATTTTTTATTTTATTGTACAACATATTATTAAATAATATGCTTGAGTGATATAAAAATCATTAAATTTGTTTAAAAAAGTGATTACATTATAAGAAAATCATATTACTAGTCACATCAAACATTAATGATGTGCTCAATATGAAGAAGTTTCATAAATATTAGGGTAATAAATCATTTGCATTTTATATTAGAGATTGAATATCTCACTAATATTATAGGATTTTTTTGGGGACAAAATTTGTTATTTCTATTCCTCTAAGTTTTTTTCAATAGCTTACTAGAATAGCAAAATTCTCAATTACGTGCCAGTTTGTAAATCAACAACTCAAAATAATATATATTTTTTTAGTTTGGAGGAATGTCTTGCATTCACGTCATTAAGCCTACAACTAGAAACAATGAAAAACTATAGTTTAACTAATTTTTTAGCTTTTCCCCTTTTTGTTTCGTCCTTTTTCTTTTTCCTTTCTCCTTTTTCTTCTTTCTTTTTTTTTTCTCTTCTATTTTATTCTTCTTCTCCTTCTCTTTCTTTTATACTCCCTTTTTTCGTTTTTTTTTCACTCTATTTTTTTTCTACTAACTCCCTTTCTTCTTTATGTATTCGACTACAATATAGTTTTATAAGAGAAATAATGATAATCATATAGGAATGATTGAGAATAAGGATAAGTATCAATAAAATTATATATATATATATATATAGAATAACAAAATTCTCAATTACGTGCCAGTTTGTAAATCAACAACTCAAAATAATATATATTTTTTTAGTTTGGAGGAATGTCTCGCATTCACGTCATTAAGCCTACAACTAGAAACAATGAAAAACTATATTGTTTAACTAAATTTTTAGCTTTTCCCCTTTTTGTTTCGTTCTTTTTTTTTCTCTCCTATTTTATTCTTCTTCTCCTTCTCTTTCTTTTATACTCCCTTTTTTCGTTTTTTTTCCCT
>NEWO01000037.1:2648351-2674948 GCA_003013225.1 Phalaenopsis aphrodite | reverse complement strand
TGTTCGCGAACAACGAGCCATTTTGAAAGCCCTAGTTTTCTCTCATATCTCTTTGTCAGTTGAGTCTAATTTCTCCCATTTTTCTATTTTTTCTTCAACCTCAGTTGTCTTTCTTTTTCCTATTATCTTATAAAAGATTAGTCAATAAAAAATGAAAATTTACATTCACGAAAAATGTCAAATTCTTAAATTTAATATATATATATATATATATATATATATATATATATGTATGTATATATATATTAGAAAGCCCAAAAATGCTAATATATTAACTAGAAAGAAAGATACAGATACATTGTGTTGAAGGACCCAAACATGGCATCCAGTTCACACCAAAACCACAAGTGGTTTTAAAACTAGAAAAGACAGAAAAGTACAGTAGAGACATAAAGAAAAAACCTAAACATGCTGAAATACAAAGTATCAAGTGGCTGAAGAGCAATCCAATTTGGTTTTGCCTCTGCCTCTGGTTCTTGGGAAGGGACAAGCTAATAAATTGGTAAGATGATTGCCATTGCCAGTGATAATCAATGTATCATCCAATGTGTTCCCTAGCTGGAGTCGGCCTCCATTCTTCTTCTTCCTATTGGAATATACTTGCAATTCCTCTTTCGAAGATTGGCTCACCTGATCTTGATCTACCGTGTGGTGGAGATGTGCAGATTGTTGAACATTAGAAGCAACAAAATATTGTACCGGCTAATGTGATCAAAGAAACACTCTCGTGTGTCTTGAGATGGGAGGGAGTTTTCTTCAATAATAGTGGGTGGTGTAAGCACAATTGGATATGTAGCTGTAGTATGTTCTTCAGGAATTGCGGTGTTGGGAAGAGGACTAGGTTGCGTCTTCTCAACTGGGATAATAAGTGGCTGTTCTTTTGTGATATTCAGTTTTAGATGAGGATGTAAACGATAGCAAATAGTAGAGCTGTGACCAACCAAACATACTACAATGAGAGCAATAAAGAGGGTGTGGTTCGATTTCAACATTTTGCCAATACTCGTTGTGAGTGGTTCCAATCCACATCTCATCCGGAGCTGGTTGAGTGATATCCCTCTCAACTAACACACAAGCCACAGAGGGTCTGATGACAGCAAACGTAGGACTATCAACCTTGAGAGACTTACTGTAAGCAGTTGCTAAGGAGTAGAGAATTTCCAAATTGAACAGATGTAATTTTAACCCCGGAAATTTTATCCAAACTGGAATGATAGGGGACTCCGCCTTTTGGTTGAAATCAACAACTCACTTCAGAATTTTCATATAACAGTTGTCGATCTTGATAACTTTCTGAGAAAAGATGCGGATATAATCAACATCATGAGACAACTGAATCAGTATGTGCCGACCGTCAAGTAAACAAATATTCCAACTGCCCAATAGTTTCAAAGCCTCAAACTCTTTTCGAATGATCTCAAATTTTGGGTTACCATAAAGAAATTTTCTCACTAGAGCAAAACGCCAAGAGGACCCGAGAGTACTGGTTTCAACTTTTATGAGAATAAGAGCAGACTTCCCATTTTTTTCCCCAATTTTTTTATGAAGGTGTGATCATCACCACCTTCAAGAGCATCGTGAGAAGATTGAGAAACATTGCAAGATTTACCTATACGAAAACCAATCTTTGATTCTGAAAGAGGAGCACAAGTAGCAATCGAGAGGTCACCGACAAGTGCAGTAGCATAAGAACGGACAGCCATCTCTGTCGACAAGATTCTGTCGGATAGGAAGGAAGCGGGGAGACGTCGTCTGAAAGGAAATGCAAACAGTTTATTCTCATATATAAATCACTCATATGATGGCATCTATTCACATAATAAATGATCATATTTGTCCTTCAATTCTCTTTTTTAAACTTATATTTTTCAATGTCTTGTTGTACATGATATATACTAAAGAATTCATCCTTAAGGTTGTTGGATGGTTTCATTTTTTTGTGTGAACTTGATTATATGTGCTCCAATTACCCTCACATCTAGATGATGAGTATGTAAGTCTTAGTACTTCAATACAAAATATTGGAGCTTTCAAATACCATCACCAAATTAGATTGCCATTCAACTATATTTAAAGAAAATTATGTAATTATAAATTAAAAAAATAATATTTGATACTCAATCCTTGTCTCAATGAGCAAATTAAATATTAAAAATTTTACCTGGAGAAAATTTTGCAATTATGTTTTTTGCTTGTTGTAGCCCAAATAAACTTTCCTTATTCCTAAATGGAAAAAGTTTCATATTAGCTATTCTCTTTTTTTGGGTCTGTTATCATTCTATCCATATAATGATATAACCTTAACTTGATCTCATGATTGGTGGATTTGTTTTTAACATATTGAAATTAGCTGTTGAGGAAATATTAAGTTGCATGCAAATGACGGTGTAGCTAAAACTCCCATTTTTCATCAATAATATCCCAAATCTCTCTATAACTGATCTTTTCACTTCCTATGTTATGGATTATTAAATCATTGGCCTCATCCATTGTGTTGAAAATAAAATTCGAATCTGACTTATTCTCTTCATCCATCATCCTTAGGACTTGCACTAATGATCTAGTGGTTGTTATTGTATATGTGATACTAGTCCATAACCTTTATTTTAGAATAAGTTTTTCAACTTCTTTTCTCTCATGTTTCTTAACCCATACACAAATAAACCAATTAGTGGGAGTGAATATCGCTTTCAGTGGTTGTGTAGCTTCCAACATACTTTGTAAAGTGAAAAAAAGATATAGTAAATTTTATTGCAGCAAGGTGTAGAAGTTCTTTTTTAGAATTTTTTTCCATTAAAGATAACACTCAAGAATGTTTGTAAATAAATTTACTATCCTTTTTGGTTTTGGTCAGAGCATTTTTATGGTGAGGAAATTCACCAATCTTCTCTAATATCAAGTATATATAATGTGCAACACAATGTGTCTAATATAAATGCTTTTTTCTTTTCTATCAATTTATTTTCAACTGTCCTATAAGTACTTGCATTATTTACCATAATTTGAACTATCAAATGCTCACCATTTTCTTCTATCACTCTGTCAAACAATTAAAAAAATGTACTCTGCATCCTTTACTTGATCAAAAAAATCTATAAATTTTAAATAAAGTGTTATAGAGATTATTGATTAGAATGTTAATCGAGTTTTTATTCATGTCTGATGACTTATTAGACATGTTTATTACTCCAGTCCGACTCTTTATTCTCTTTTCTATTATCTCTGTATTAATGAATTTTTTTAACACCCATGTCCTCAAGTTATACATA
Organism: Phalaenopsis aphrodite; assembly: GCA_003013225.1. Classification (NCBI taxonomy): domain Eukaryota; kingdom Viridiplantae; phylum Streptophyta; class Magnoliopsida; order Asparagales; family Orchidaceae; genus Phalaenopsis; species Phalaenopsis aphrodite. Next base: position 2,671,679 of record NEWO01000037.1, on the reverse strand, counting down.
TAAAAGGTTTTAAATCTCGACCATAAGCATCAGTAGAATGGATCATATTAAAGTAAGGTGATGTTGCCACATTGGATGAACTAACATTCTCATAAAAAAATCTACCACTATCCATGCAAACACATTTGTGTGCTTCTCTAACATGTTATGGATATATCTTCTGAGCTACAATTGCCCCTTCTTTGATATCATCCTCCACATTCATCATATACTGATCTATGGACCTGTTATTAGACACTGGTTGTAGAGATGATGAAGAATCCTTGACACTTCATTCACTTCCATAGTAATAGCCGACATAAAATCTATCATCAAACTTTTGCTGTGCAAGATTTTTTGACATCATTGATTTTTCATGTAAGATTGAATTTTTTCTTTCATTGCTTCTAGCATTTTAGCATATGGTGCAATATTTCTATGTGAGCAAAAGAAGTGCTTATTTATCCTTGTAACATCTCATTTAATTGCGGCCACTATAATTGTATTTCTAGTAAACATATGTCTTATCATTGCCTCCAACATTAACTTGCACACTATGCCTTACCCAATGTAATTTTTTCTAGCATCTAAGTATTTCTCACAAAACTTGAAAAGCCTTTAATGAAAATATTATTTTAAAATTTAAATAAATTGGAAGTATGAAACTCATGTAAATTTTCAAGTAAGATGCAATGTCAATATTCTCTAAAAGAAGAACTCTAAAGTACAAGTAAGGGAGTTCTATAAGAAAATAACATCAATGGAAAATTATATTCATTAAAGTTTATGAAATTATCATAAAAAATAGTCCTATTTTCTCGCATATTTACAAACAAAAAAAGGGCTACTTACATAACCTAGGAAAAGATTGAGACTCGGGGATATGTTTAAAGAATATTTTACAAACAAATTTCAAGGCATTACAACAATCCTATGGTTCAAAATAATATGTTCAAATTCCAAGTTATGCTTCATGATAGTCTACTTGAGTGACTAAAGAATAGTATTATCATTTGTATTGCTGAAGTTGGCATTTAGGTTATGAAACAAGAATACAATGGTGGAACACCAGATAAACTACTTGAAGAATATAATATTAGGGCAATCTCAATGTTGTGGGTATGTTTGGTGGATGTAAAATGAACTAAAAATTTCTATTTCTTTATGGATATATACATTGACAAAAATTGCCTGTATCGATAAAGAAAAAACACCTATCTATTTGTAGAGCATTTGTGTTTGCAAACATAAAATTTAATAAAGAAATAAATTGCATCATGAAGGCATATTGATAGGCATTTATAAACATGACGAGCTCAATTTTCATTTGTTTTTTCCCTAAAAAGGTGTCAACGAATCATCCCTAAAAAAACTTCCGACCTATTAATATGCTCATTGGAGCTTTAAAAATTTTTGCTAAAGTAAATAATATACTTGAAGGGTGTAGTAGGAGGTTCTTGTCATGACCCAGAGAGCAACATGACGAGGCAATGGCGTGGCGGTAGTAGTGCAACAACAAGTTGTAGTTGATTGTGGCGGCATTCAAGATAGTTGGATTAGGTAGTGGCAAGGTCGGTCGGTGCGGTGGGTTGCTATCTCGAGAGCAGTAAGGGTGAGGCGGTGGTGTGGTGGTAATATGTGAAATATCAAGCTGCAGGTCTATAATTGAGTTGTAAAAGAAGCAACATGTGGCTGGGTCAACATCAGTGTTTGAAGTATCAGAAGGTGTCGGTGTTGGTGTCAGCAACATCGTGTAGTGTAGTAGGCAGTGTTCCTAGGCTCATAACATGGGTGTGAGAGGGAGATTGGAGGCTTGCGAGTTGGAACGAAACATGTATGCGTGTGTAAATATAGAATTTGAAATATGAGGCATGCGCCTCGTCAAATCTGAGGCTTATTGCACACCTTAATATAGCTCAGGTGTACGCCTCGACGTAATTTTTTCTACTATAGCGGAGAGGTGCATTGTTCCCTTCTTATTTTCCTTTATTATATTTTTATTTTCTTTCTATTTCTCTTTATTTTGTTTTTATTACTTGTGAGTGTCCTTGTAATTGAGTATATATAGCCCTCATTTATATCAATAAAATTTAGGCTGCTATATTCACAGATTCAACATGGTATCAGAGCCACTTATGCAGCCGCTGACCACCCCTCCAGCTGCCGCCGACCTTCCCTGCAAGGTTTTGTAGCCGTTGGCGTCCTCTTCAGCAGCTTGCAGGTGCAAGTTTTACCTGCGACTTCCCTTCCCTGCAACAAAAACGGTCGTCTCTGCAGGTCCTTCCCGACTTCCCTGTGGTGGAGAATCCCGCCGACTGTCCCTGTTATTTCCCTTCCCTAAAGCAAGACCCCTATACCTGCAGGTCCTTCCCGGCTTGCCTGTGGTGGAGAATCCCGATGGCTGTCCCTTCATGTCCTCCCTATGGGCTTCCCTTCAGGCTTCCTTCGGCTGCCTTGAACTTTTTTCTGTAGCTTTCTTGCTGTTAACTGCAAGTTTATCCTCAATCGGTGACCCGTTGAAACCCATCAATATCTTGGAATCCCAACCACATCTTCTTTGACTTAGTCAGAATCATTGCGGTTTCCTCCAACACCAAACCAATATCCAAAGGAGCACTTGATTCCACCATAGGATTGACTCAAACTTTGGTTCCTCTGCAGACTGGGGGACCACGAACATGAATTTCTTGCTCACAACTTATAAACTGAACGACGACAACTTTCTCCAATCGTCCCAAGCAGTGTCTTTGTTCATCAAAGAACGCGAAAAACCCAATCACCTCACAGGTATGACATGTGAACCTCCAAAGACTAACTCAACTTATTAAGCTTGGGAAGTGAAGAACTTTATGGTCATGCCATGGCTGATCAATTCTATGGAAACATTAATTGACCATTCATATATGTTCCTCCTATCCGCTAGTGCCCTCTGGATGGCAATCCGTGATACCTTCTCGGACTTAGGGAACTTCAACCAACTCTTTGAGTTATTTAAGAAAATCCGAGAGGCAAAATTGGGATAAAAAACCGTGACCCAGTATTATAATGATATAGAGGCATTGTGGATGAAATGCAACCTGTATTACGACTACACTTGGAATTCTCTAATTGATCTCTCTCTTTCAGAAGATTGTAGAAAAAGATTGCATATTTTAATTCCTGGCAGGCCTCAACAAAGACCTTGACGAAGTCTGGGGCCATATTCTTGGTTGGGAGATTGTCTTTCGCTCGCGCTGCTTTCACCGAGATTCACCGTAAAGAAAGCCAAAGACTTGTCCTGCTCAACACTTTTTTTCCTTCAACCAAATCGTCCGCCTTGTTCTCTAATGGTGCCTAACCCTCTGCCATGCCACCCCGGGTAGGTCACCCTACTTGTGATTACTGTTATAAACCCAACCACACTCGTTACAAGTGTTGGAAGCTCCACGAAAATGGACACACAAACCTTCGGCCCAAACCTCTATTGCAAAGGACCTCATTACGACATCAAAGTCTACCATGGTTCAACCAGCTCCTTTCCGGAACATTTCAGAATCCTCCGACACTCTGAAAAGTCGGATAGAGCGAATTGATCGAGCTACATGGATCCAATCAGTTCTAAGCTGGTCCATCGACCTCCCACATTCGTCGAGGTATTGTTCCCATGCACCACATCTATCTTCTCTAGTCCATAGATCATTAATTCAGCTGCCATAGACCACATGACTAGATGCTCAGAAGCTTTTTTGATACTACCCATGCTTTGACAAAGATACAGTCAGAATTGCAGATGAATTTTGTAGTTTTATTGCTGATTAAAGGTCGGTAATTCTAACTATTGGCATAACACTGGAATCTGTTACATGTTCCACTGTTGAAGAATAACCTTTTATCTATTAGTAAGTTGACGAATGACATTGATTGTGTTGCTCATTTTTCTTTTGATTGTCTTTAAGGATCTTCATTTGGGGAGGAGGACTAGAATTGCTAAGCTGGTAGCTGGACTACTACTTCCAAGTGAAAAGCACAGAGCATGAGAGCACTTCACTTAATAGTTGTTTATCTCGAGTCACTGAATGTCACATTATGTTGTTGCATTATCATTTGAGTCATCTTAGTTTTTTGCATTTAAAAAATTTGTCTGTTGATGTTTACTAATAAAAGTCTTTCGAATTTCAATTGTTAGACGTGTTAGGTAGTCCAACATCATCGAGTTTATTATCCAACCCACACTTACCTTCTGCTCATTTTTTACTCATTAACACTGATGTATGGGTTCCCTCTCTCACTTCCAACTACATAGATAAATGATGGTTTCTTAGCTTGATTGATGACCACACTCGAATGACACAAGTTTATATTTTAAAAGATAATTCAGATGTTCATGTCACATTCCAAAGCTTCTAAACTTTCATTTTGACTTAATTCAAAACTCCATTTTAGGTCCTTTAGACCGACAATAATCACGAGTTTTTTAAATCTATTTTTGGAGAATTCTTGGTAAGTACATTCTCCTTCATGACTCGAGTACATATACTCAACCAAATTGGGGTAGTCGAGCGGAAAAATCAACATCTTCTTGATGTTGTTCGCTCCATTATGTTTGAATTTAATGTCTAAAACAATTTTGGAATGATGTCATACTAACTGCCACCTTTCTCATCGGTATAGTTCCCCCCAAAATTCATAAATTTCAAACTTTTTTAGCCATCCTAAAATCATACTTTCCCACTACATTAGATCCCAAAATATTTGAGTGCACGACCTTTATTCAGAATACTGCCCCCACTCGTAGCAAACTTGATCTCAAATCCATAAAATGTGTTTTCCTTGGATACAACACTAAAAAATGATATTGGTGCCTGGATCCTATCACAAATAGAATATATGTGAGTGTGGATGCCTCATTTTTTGAAAGTATTCCCTATTTTACTAACTTGGCCTCAAGTGACGGGGAGCTAGAGTTCTTGGACACAGTTCCTTATCCTACTTCTATGGATGTTCACCCCATTGTTCTTGTCACTGAGGAAAACCTAGTTCCTGTAGTTCAAGCATCTCCTCGTCCCACTCTTCGTGTTTACACTCGACGCACTCATGACTATGCACTTACCTTGGAGCGTGCTACCTCCTTGCAGAAACTTAAATCTACACCAGGCGGCATCCCTTGCACAACTTCTGCTAATGAGGAGGTGAGTTCTCCAAGCAAGGTACACTATCTGGCATGCTCTCTCTATTCCATGACAAAATGTCTCTTTTCATGGTTTATCGCCGAACTACATGAAATTTACTACTATCCTGGTGGATCATCAAATCCCAGCTATCATTGAGGTGACACTAGCAGATTCTGCTTGGAAGGTTGCAGTGATGGAGGAGATGAATGCTCTTTGACGGAACCATACGTGGGATGTCGTAAATATTTCTTGGGGAAAGAAAGCAGTGCGATATCAATGAATTTTTAGCATCAAGTCCAACTCCGATAAGTTCTTTGAACACAACAAAGCATGGTTGGTCGTCAAATGATGCTCACACAATTACAAAGTTTACTGTGAGGAGACGTTTGCTCCGATGGTCAAGTTAAACACTATTCGAGTCCTAATGTCTCTTGCGGTGAATCTGGATTGACTCTTATTCCAAGTCGATCTGAAGATTGCGCTCCATAATGGAGATCTCACAGAGGTGTACATGTCAATTTCTTAAGGCTTTGAATCTACTGCCTTCCAAGGGCAAGTGTACTGGCTGTGAAAGTCACTCAATGGACTTAAACAATACCCATAGGCACAGAGTCACGAAGGCGGTAACAGGCCATGTTTTCACTGAAGCTCAATTGGATTATACTTTCTTTTTTCCGACATTCATTCAATAGCCAAATTGATATCCTTATTGGAGTCTTGTGCTTATAGGTAATGATCTAGCAGCATTGGAGGCTTTGAAAGACCTTTTTGCTATATCGTTTGCAATTAATGACTTGAGATCTCTCTGGTACTTCCTCTGCATGGAAATTGTTCGATCATCTCAGGGAATTTGCCTGTCTCAGAGCAAATATGTACTTGATGTGTTAAAAGAGAACAATCTTCTTCTGTGCAAACCGGTGGTTGTCTTGAGGATCCTGCTGAAAAATTAACTAATGTTCCCGATGTTGTTCATGCGAATAAGATTCACTACTAACGCCTTGTGGGGTAACTCTTCCAACTCGCTTATATATGCACTGACATATGCCACACAATTGATATTGTAAGTCAATACATGCATGACTTACAATACCAACTGCGCGACATATGTAACTCTTCTAACTAATGTTCCCAATGTTTTTCATGTGAATAAGATTCACTACCAACACCTTATGGGGAAACTCTTCTAACTCGCCTATACTTACCCTAACATATGCCACACAGTTGATATTATAAGTCAATACATGCATGACCCTTATGAGCACTATCTACAAGTTATCCTTCAGATTCTCCATTATTTAAAAGGCACACTAGGCTTAGGTTTGTTTTTCTCGTGCCACGCCTCTTGCTATTTACACAGACGCTAGTTTGGTCGGGTTTGCCCATGACCGAAGACCTACCTCAGTGTGCTGCTCATTTGTGAGGGGAAATTTCCTCACATAAAAAAGTAAAAGCAGTCAGTAGTTGCCCGAAGCAGTGTTGAAACTGAATTCTGATCTGTCCTAGAGATCTGTGAAACTCTCTGGTTACACATCATGCGCCGCGGACTATGCATGCTGACCTCTATCCCTCTACAATTGTTTTGTGATAATAAGTCCGTCATCGACACCGCTCACAACCCGATCCAACATGATCGTACCAAACATGTGGAGATTGACATACACTTCATTAAGGAAAAACTAGAGTTTAAGGAAATTTGCAATCCTTTTGTGCCCTCTAGAGGTCAGCTAGTGAATATCCTCAATAAGAATCTTTCTCCGCTATATATATATATATATATATATAAATTTTCGATCATTTTTTTGGATCTGCCAAATGTGGGCTATAATTTTAGGGAGAAATTTTAAGTTTAATTTTTTTGATTTTTGGGGTATTATGTCTAAATAATTTAAATGAAATATAAAATTCTATAAAAAACATTTTTTTTTTAAATTTGAGATGTGCAAAAAATGAGGGATAATTTTGAGTAGAAATTTTAAGCATATGTTTTAAAAATTTTGAGTATATCTTCTTGAAATTTTTAAGTCATTTTATGTTCCCTTACCCAAGGTTTTTTTTGGGAGATGTGCTTCCACTTCATCTTGACATAAGAGATCTATCTATTTTTTATGTTCTTAATGTCAAATTTTGATATTCTTTCTGATTTTTCAATATAAAACACAACTTTCTGCACTTGAATTCATCAGTTGACATTTTTGGACACAAAAATATTATATATATCAGACATTCATAGGTAATACTAGTTTGCTAGCATTTTTATCGACCCTTTCATTTATTTTGAATAATTCTATGTTTGTGGGACTTAACTTTTTTTCTTGATTAAAGTTAGTGATATTGTTCATCGATCTAACTTTTAATCATACAAAATCACCTCTTCTAAATTTCATTTTTTCGTGCTTTGACTTATAATAATTATTGTAATGATCATGAGTTGCTTTTAATTGGTCTCTAATTCATTTTTTTTTCTATAGCTTCATCAATTGTTTAAGGATTCATCAAATTTCTACAACTTTAAGCTAGTTTAATTGTTCTATGTATTTTTTACTATACGATGCTTTATATGACACCATCTTAACATTGGATTGTAACTATTATTATAAGTAAATTTTATTGTTGAAATATGATCTTCCTAATTCAAAACACATACGGTCTATCTGGGATAGTTTTTGGTCTGCTTTGCGTTTCAGATTTCTTCTACAAATTTTTTTGGGGAACTGTTTTGTTGCTTTTTTCTAGAATTTTCTATGATGAGGAGCTGTTTTTTTTAACTTGACCTGTTCAAATATGGTGGGTGTAAAAAAGCTGTTGTTTAATCTTTGGAAAAAGTATATATTTATAAGTCACCGTAACTTTCTAAGAAGTTGATTTCTTCACCATAGTTTTTTAATTATCTTTCTAAAAAACTACAACCATCCCAAACTGACCCTTAATCTCAGCTAATTCTCTAAAACTTAAATTGTCCTTTTTGAGGCTTTACTTTGTGTCCAATCTCATGAATTCATTTTCATAATCTTGATGATAATCTACTATTTCTATTGATACTACCATTTTAGGCATGCCATGTAATCTAATAATTTTTCTTATATAATGTTGCTAGCTTTTCAATCAAATTTTTAGTCGTTTTATTGGCAAAATTAGTGGATTTTGTCAATCTATTAATATCGCCCAAATGCAATTAATTTTTGTTTGGAATTGGAAATGCCTATATCAAAATTCATTACAATTTTTTCTCACTGCCACTCTAGATTGGGTAATGACTATAATGTTCCACTCGATCTATGATGTTTAGTCTTCTCATTTAAACATATATTCAGCTATGTTCTTTTTTATCCTGGCCATCAAAACACTAATTTTATATCTTTGTAATTCTTAGCACTCCTTGGATGAATGTTATATTCTTGAGTGATGAGCTTCTTCCAAAATCTGTTACTTAAATTAGAATCATCTATTACCAATAAACACTACTTATTTTTAATAACATAATGCATCAACAATAATTTTCTTCTTTTGGATTGCGAAAGATTACTATTATTTAACATTTCTTTATCTTTACTGAAAATTATTAGTTGATATGTTCTTGAGTTTTGTTAATTAAATAATCTATTGTATTCACTATTATTGCGATCTAAGTGGATGCTGTGCTTGAGACTTCTCGTGGTGATAACTTCTAATGTACTGATGGGCATCGTTGCTAGCATGGTTGAGCCAATCAAAGGGTCTTCAACGTGGGGTTTTTGGAGCTCAAAGTAGTGCATGTCAGCTCACCATAGTATATTTGTCATGTAATGATGGGCATGGTTTGATCGATGAGTAGGGTGATTGTTTAATGGAAAGTTGTGAATGGTGAATGATTTGACAATATCATGGGCAATAAGATGCTTGATGGATCTTGATCCCAAAGTAAAAGGCGTGGTCATGTATGATGCCCTCATAAATAGATGTTTGTGAGCGAGATCATTTCCAGTAATCTGGATCTAATACCATGTTAGATAGTGGGATAATAGGATCTCTATTGAATTATTATGGTGTGCAATCATTTTTGTGGCTATGTATAAACACAATTAAAGGAACAAGAAAGGAATATAGAATATGTTCGATAATAACAAATTATTGTAATAATAAATGGTAAAGATCCTTGCTATGTTTGATCTAACTCGTGACATAATATTGATATAGTAACATGAATAAAAAAAATTAATATAAAAAATAACAAAAAAACTGAATTTAGGTTAAAAAAATAAAACAAATGTTGTTATGGTAACATGAACTCTGAATTAATTCTATTTCAATCAATGACGGATTTTATTTTGTAAGTAAACACTTCTGGAAATATCCTTTGGACCAAATATGTTTTAAGGTGAAATATGGGCATCAAGAATTCAAACTATTTGTATAAAGGTAATCAATCAAATTCCCTACCCCACATATGCGGTATAAGGCTACTAATGACTAGGAAGAAGGTAATCAAGAAAATTACAATCTGCGTTACTCATTAAATATGTACACTTTTGTATAGGCACATGATTTAACTCTTAAAGTTTGTTTCTTGCCTGATAGGATGAATACTAACCACTTAATTCTAGTTTTGCATATAACTGATTCTGGCTCTCGTCCTACTTTGAATACTTTCCACATACTAAATGGAACTCTTAGAATCTTGGATTGACGGGCATTTGGACATTTTTAATTGTCCGACTTGAGATTCATGGCTGAATTTCTTAGGTTCTTGCATTCTGAGAATATAGTGAAAGTCACCTGTGCACACAAATGGATATATATATATATATATATATATATATATATATATATATATATATATATATATATATATATATATATATATATATATATATATATATATGTCGTCTGTTTCGATTTTGCTCTGCTACATTTTCGCCATTATGGAGAAACTTGACATCTCTTCGTCGATTTGCTCTTCGTCGTATCTCCTCTTCTCCATTGTGCTTCGTCGTGCGGCGTCGACTCGTCGCTCATCGTTCGGCTCGAAGAAAGAGAGGTGTCGTGCGGTGTCGCTTCTTCGTTGCACGTCTGCCAGCTGCGCCTCCTGTGGCTCCCGGCTCACGACTCTTTCAAGCTCGAAGAACTTTGCGTTGTGCGGCGTCGCTTCTTCGTCGCGCCTCTTCTATTCTTAGCCACTCCTGCGGTCTCTTGCGACTCTGACTTTTGCGGCTCCGTCTGCCCTGTAGCTTGTCATTGTTCAACTTCCATGGCTATTGCTCCTTCTCAAGCACCGACTACTTCAGTTTTAAAACTTGGGAAGACTTCTTTTGCTGATATGGTTGGCTCTATGGGATCAGATCAGGTTTTCCCTTAGGTTTACCATGAATCATTTGAAGGCCAGGAGGACTGCAACCTTATCAAAAAGACGGGTAGGAAGAGTGACAAACTGACTATATTCTTCTCTGATGTTGAAGTTTCCAACCTGGTTAACACAAGTTCAAATTCACCTCATTGGGAAGTTTCAATCGAGACATCCCAAAATGGAGATCGTTCGAAAGGCTTTTGAAGATCTCAAACTATTGGGACTTTGGAAGGTTGGCTATTTGATGGGAGACATGCCTAAAGTTGCACCACTTCAACCATCAGTTGCAAAAATTCTTGTTGAAAGGGATATCACCCTCCCTTGTGGACGAAATATGGTTTGGTACTCTGCCCACAATGGATATTGACAGTCAATTATAGTAGAACAAAGACACTACTACTGCAATCATTGTAAATTGTTTGGGCACACCCCTGCCAAATGCTTCAGACTTTACCCACATTTGAGATCGACAAGTTCTAACAACATCATCCATGAGGAGAAAAATATAATATACACAAAATTGATGAATAAGAATTTAACTCATAAGGCTACTCCTCACCAACCAGACCAGCAACTTCCGCTTACTATTATTGAGGCAGCTCTTCCTCAGATTACTAATACTCGAATTTTGTCTTGGAACCACCTATTGCGAGAGATGAGAGTACTCAAGCTATGAAGGAGTGTCAGGATTAAGGTGTGCTGCAGGCTGAGTCAGATTAGCAGTTTACCTCCATCGAAGATCCACCTATTTTTCACACGGGACTACCTCTGACAGATGATTGACAGGTTTGTAAATCTAGGAAGAAGAAAAAATGAATGTCTGATCTCAATAACTCTCAGGATGCCTGTATCATTGTTTCGGGCGAAAACCCACATCAGTATGTTGCTGGACTCCCTATCTAGATCCATGGGAAGGGAAAACAGTTTATCCACCAACTACACCCACCATAATTAGTTATTTCTTGTTGTTTTATTTTTGGGGAATACGTTTATAATCCATGTGAGTGGACTCTTTGTATCCACTCATTAAAACCTTTATATCCTCTCTTTTTATCAATTAATTTTTTTTGCCTTAATAATGTATATATATAATAAATAAATTATACATATATATATATATATATATATATATATATATATATATATATATATATATATATATATATATATATATATATATATATATATATATATATATATATATATATATATATATTGAATACTCAAAAAAGGCTAATATATTAAATATATAAAAAAGATACAGATAAAATGTGTGGGAGGGCCCAAGCATGACACCCTGTCCACACAAAAAATCACAAAAGGTTTCAAAACTAGAAAAAACATAAAATACATTAGATACTAAAATAAAAATCATAATAGTGCCGAAATATATAGTATCAGGTGGCTAGAGAGCGACCCAATTTGGTTTTGCCTCTGCCTCTAGTTTTAGGGAAGGAACAAGCTAATAAGTTGGTAAGATGATTATCATTGCCAGTAGTAACCAATGTATCATCCAATATGTTCCCGAGTTGGAGTCGGTCTTCATTCTTCTTCTTCCTCCTGGAATAGACTTGTCATTCCTCATCAAAAGAATCAATCTGATGGAGTGGTAGACCTGAAGCAGAAGGAATACCAACCGTAGTACCCACAATAGGTTTTAGTATATGTGAAGTATGGATTGCCTCTACACCGGATACTTTCTGAAGAATTAGAGCTACGAAACTCCTGATGATCAGTCTGAACACTATCATTTGTAGGTAATAATCCATCAGTATTGTTTTCTATGGGATTTGAAGGTGTCAACATCACATCACTCTCAGTAACAGTAACGACAGAGACAATAAAATCAGACACCAAAATCTGTCCTGTGATAGCTTTCTCTCCAGGTGATACAAATATATCCTTAGAACTATCCTTATTCACTTGATTTTTAGACGTCAAATTAGGGTGAAACTTATGACATTTATCAGGAGTATGCCCAAACATCTTACAATGAGAGCAATAAGAAAGTCTATGTTTCATGACGATTTGTTGCCAATATCCATTATGCATTATGCCCAACCAGACTTTAATAACATCAGACAAAGTAATATCTCTTTCCACAGGCATTCTGGCTACGGAATGTCTGGTAAGGTTGAAAGTGGGTAGATCTAGCTTCATATGGTCTCCAAGTATGACACCAATAGAGTATAGAACCTGATGATGAAAAAAAATGCAGCTTGAGACCAGGTAGGCTAAACCATACCGGTACAGTAGGAGGTTCATGATTGAGGTCAAAATCAGGAGACCACTTGAGTAGCTTCATTGGTTTACCAGCAATGTTAAGATATTTTTTGGAGAAAATACGAGTGTAGTCTTCAGGCACGATTAACTGAATCAAAACATGTCTCCCATCCATGAGCCCCACTTTCAACTTTCTTGTTAATTTGAGGTCATCAAAACTTTTCCTGATAACTTACATAGCTAGGTGTCCCCACTGAAATTTCCCGATGAGAGCAAATTTGAATTTGTCAGTCAAGGTTAAAATTACTGACTCAAAGAAAAATAATGTTGCCTTCCCACTCTTTTTGCTTCCATTCTTAATGAAGTAGTCACCTGTACCATCACGATTCTCCTTATAACTTGAGGGGAAGACAACCACCGTCTCCTCCTGAGGATTACTCACAATGTGGGCAAAAGAGGTTTTACCAGGCTCAACCGAAGGAGGAAGCTCCATCACAACAAAGAAAAGCTGTAAGTCGAGCCAAGAGCAAAAAAAGACGAACCGCAGATGTCGAAACCGCAGTTGCAATCTCAGCAAACCACAACTAGACGAGGCAGAAGACACAAACCACAGAAATGGCGCGGAGGAAACGACGAAACCGCAGAAGCACGTCGCGGTTTCGTCACTGGGCGCGAAGCAGCGCGAAGGAGGGGAGGATGCGAGTAGCTTCGTGCCTGATAGTGGAGAACCGATTCAGCCTTGAAGCGAAGAACTGGACTAGCAAACCCTAGTCGAGCGGCTCTGGTGCGGGTTGCCCTAGTCGTTCGAAGGAAGGGAGGATGCGAGTAGCTTCGTGCTTGAAGGTGGAGAACCGATCAATGTCTGCGCGTAGGAAGCGAGACGCTGGTGCTCGACGAGGCTCTGCTTCGGCGCTACCCTCTTCGAGCACGACTAGGCGATGATCTGCGACCTTCCCGTTTTCTTCGAGCAAGCCGAGACTACATACTCATCTTTCATTTGTCTGCCCATATATTATTTTCTACTTTTTTTTTTGCTTTTAAGAGGCGATAGCCCTTTTATTTTCATTTGTCGACTTGCACTTAATTATGTGTTACCAAGTTGTATTTTTAGGTTGACAAGGCTTTGCAAAGCATGGAGGAGGAGGCTGAGCGTGTATATAAAGAAGAACAGGGCCTGCTTCTTGAAGATGATTCTGCTTCTATGAGAGATACAATGTAAGTTCCTATAGATATATATATATATATATATAGACACACACACACACACCCACACACACCCACACCCACACACACGTTTCAAGGCTATATAAATGCTAATTATTTAGTAAGCCTTCTATTGGATGAATTTTATGACATGCTTGGGTTGTAGGATTTTATTTAATCTCAGCTGTCTAAGGTCGTGCTAAATTTTAAATCACAGGTTTGAGAAGGCAGAGTTTATTCTAAGGGAAATGGAGCGGATGGCTGAGCAAATTAAAGCTATAATCCAAGCTTTTAATTCCAAGCAGGTACATTCCTGACGGGTCAAATGAGCTACATTATTTTAATGCCTCATCACTTTATTGCTTTGTTTAGGGAGGTAGCGTGGATTTGGGTGATAGTATGACTCCGATTGATGCTGCTGTCCACATATTGAATAACCAGCTCAGTTCCTTGATGTGGATTGATGAAAAGGTCAGTAAATGTTAATGTTACATTATGGAAGAGATTTTTTTTTTTGGAAGATTTATTGCTTTGAATGCACGTTTATTATTTTGTGATATTTCAAAGAATTTTTTCTCCGTTAAATTTTCTAAGGTCAAAATGATGTCAAAAGATGCTGCTGATATTATTTTGACATCAAAGGGCTGCTGACAGCGGGGTTTTATTCTCATTCGAAACTGTGTACTTATGTATGGCCATTACCTTCTCTAACTTTTTGTGATCAGAATCAGCAAAACTAAATGATTACTAAGCTTCCTTACTGTAACGCCCAAAACTTTAGAAATCAAGTTAGGCAATTTGGAAAAGCATCCTAATTTTTTCATCTCTCGGAATTCGATTGAAACAATTTTATAAAAATTTATGTTTGAAATCGATGAATTCCATATAAAGCACTATCATGAATTTTTAACGGATTAAGAGATTTAAAGTGTTGAAGTTATAAGTATAATTAAATTAATTAAACTTTATTTAATCCCAATCCCTCCCTTAATCTCGTAGCCTGACTGTTCTTAGTCGACTTATTTCACAATTCTCAGCCACGGATTGAGAGATCCATTGAGATTACCTCAAATGTCGCATTTTTTCTCCTATTCCTGTTTGATTTCACTCGACAGTGAGGAACCCATAATCCTGCACTGTAGCAGGCGAGAATCTGCGGGCAACCGAGTGCCGCAGAACACAATCCGGGGTTCGGGGGCGATTTCTGTAAGCACGAATCATTCTCTCATGTTAATTGAGACATTCTTTTCTTTCCTTACCCTTCTGTATTGAAGTTTGCTTCGTTTTTCTTGCATTTCTCTTTTTTGGTAGCCGTTCGAGGCGCCGATTTTATGCTGGAAGTGTCGTAAATGATTTTGCTAGCTTCTGAAAATGGTTTAGCACAAAATCATTGAGGAGAAATAAGGTTTGAGGTGTTAGGAAGGATTGGGAAGATATATAAGTGGTTTGGGAAGGATAAATTTATGTTGAGAAACCCTTTTAAGGTATGTTTTGACATTTAATGCTAGTTTTTATGTTAGTCATGATGGGGACCCAAATTTTATAAAATTCTACAATGCTTATGAATTCCCAGGCTGTCTATACAAGGCGGCGAGTTCGAGACGAGCGCATGTGAACTCGCCGTAGGGCTGTTTCGTAAAGTCAGATGAAATAATTTTGTGCTAATTTAAGAACAATAATCTTCTATAGGTTTCATATGATTTTTAGTTTGACACAAATACATTTAGAATTTTCTGCATATTGTAAATGGATACCTGCAATTGAATGTATGAATGCATGTTTACTTCTCTTACGATACATGTGATGCTATGATCATACTATGATACATATGACTATACTTATGATATTAATTGCTCTCATATATTCATTTGTTATGTTTCATGCCTATGATACATGTAATGTCTTATAAATGCTTGATGCAAGAATGATGATTTAAATGTCACAATGATTGTTATGCATAGACTTTTACATGAGTACTGAGAAGTACACTTTGTAGGGATGTAGTATTCCCGACTTTGATATTTATATGAGGGCGAAACTCTGGGAATCATGGGTGCCATGAAGCTATTGATAACTGTTATATTGAGAGAATTCAAACATTTATCGATAGTTAATATAATCTTTGGCGCAGTGTGACGACATATGATGAAAGAATATATAAATAATTGAGTCCTATATATTAAACAAGTGATATTACTATGAAATGAACTCTATGAAATGACATCGCTATGATTACATGCGGTAAATTGCTCGTGAACATGCCTATGAATATGCTTTTGATTATACTTGTGATTTAATGCTTATCACATACATATTTATACTATAGTCTTGGTTTTTATACTATTTGTTCTCTTTTCATGTATTATATTATACTAGCATTTTATGACTTGTGTGTAGACATGTACAATTTCATACGAGCAGACACGTTTATTTTTTATTTATAAAATCTTATGTTAGCCCTGATTATTTTTTTAAGCTTGTTTTTGCTCATTCTTTGTTGTTGTCTTTCAAGTGGGGGCGAGGAGCACCATAGCAAGTAACCAAGTGTGTCTTTGTGTAGCTTTTGCGCGATAGTTTTGAGAGTTTTGTACACTGTTAGTTGTGTTTTGATTTTGCGTATTCTCGTAAAATTTTCTTGCATTTATCTTGAACTTCGGAGGGGATTTAATGCATGGTTAAAAGTTGTGTGTTCCGGCAAGATGTTGCTACATCTTGTTTATTGTTTCACAAGACACTGATTGCAAAACTTACATCTGAAATACTTTTCATTGGATGTGCTTATTGTACATTGTCATGCAAAGTCATCCTTGCTTGTGCGACTACTATCGGTTATACAATCCCCATTCCTTTATAAATCAATAACTAACACTACACATCAAAACTAACAAAAATATAAGATCAAAATCAATGCAAATTTGCGGATTTTATTGTAGCTACAGCGAAATTATTGTTGCTACAGTAAACCAGTTGTTGCTACAGTGAAATATGCGATTAATTCCTTGTAAAACAATAACACCCACGTGCTTAGTGCTTACAAAATAAAATCTGGTTGAGTTTGTCGAAGTAGTCGTTCTACGTGTGAGAGGCTTTGTAGGATCTTCTACAATCTACTGGTCACGTGTGCGAGGGACGAAGTAGACGCTGCATGCGGAGATTGCGGTATCTTTTGATGGTCACGTTGCGTGCAAGAAACAAAGCAGACAATATAGGAGGAAGCGGTTGCGGGATCTTCTGCAGTGTGAGAGATGCCAATTGGTACTTTTGCTGTGGAAGGTCATTTGTTGCGGGAGAGGCGCAATTCGGGTATGTTAGGGAAATTAGGGTTTTATTTCCTTTTTTTAAATCTAATATCAGAGCGTATGCCTCCGTGGGGCGTAAACTAAGCTCATTGGCATCGAAAGCATGCTAAGGCGTACGCCATGTGAGGATTGTGCTTCCCTCATCTGCTTGGGGCGATATGGCTCATGCCTTGCGGGCTTGTGCCCAAGGCACACCTCAGAAATGCCTTTTAAAACCTTGATCTTAACGACGATTGTATTTCAAATTAAAAGATCATTTTTCACTAAGTTTTATCATTGTTTTAAAAAAGTTTTTGAGACATGCGCCTTGAGGCTGAAGCCTCATTAGTGCGGGCAAGGCATACACATTGAGTTGAAATGCCTCGAGGCGCTTGAGGCAGCACTCATTCGTTTAATAATATTAAATTATGTATTTATTTTGTTAATATATTTTAACTACTTTTATATAATTATATAATAGGCACACCAACGACTCATCACAATAGAGATTGAGAGTTAGAGGTCTGTTTGGGTTCTTTGCTTATTTAATATGTTGAGTATTGTCCTGAGCTTGTTTGCTGAAGTGCCTTAGCTTCAATTTCATGTTGTCTCAAGCCCTTTCGCTGAAATCTTGTAGTGTAGATCCATCGGAGCATCTCTGACGTGCATCACCTTCTTCTACGTCGTCGGAGTCTTCCTTTTGTCGACCTTAATCATCCTCTTTTATGCGTCTTCTTCTTTTTTGCTTTTATCTTTCTCAATATTTGCTTGCTTGAATATAAATTTATTTTTTATAGGGTTCCTCTTATGGGTAATAAGATTCATAGTAATTCTTTTGCTTATTTCTTTTATATTATTTTTGTTAAAAATATGCATTTGTCCATGATCACATGAGGAAAGATTCGGGTTTTCTTTTGTTATGATCATCTCTATATGTTTGGTCTAGGGGTAGTTCTATGCTCCTTTGATTTTGTTATTGTTGTTGTTGTTGTAATTTTCTCAAATTTTCTTAAATGCTAAATTTCACTTGCCCAAACTTGCTTGATAGTTGCTTTATATTTTCGTAAGTTTCAAAAAAAAGATATTAGTTGTAATGTTAATGTAGATTCATTTTAAATTTATTTGATAAATTGTAATACTAATTTGATATACTGTAAGGCATCTAAGAAAACTTCTTTCATAAAAAAAAAAGTGTATTAAAATCATTTATTCTCTTATTTTTTAATTTTTTTTAGTAATGTTAATCAAAAAACCTTGCTTTATGCTTGGCATGAATTTTTTTTAAAGCTTTGTGCATGTGCTATTTTTAAGTATTACATGAGACATGACTATGCTTATAATAGTTTCTAATGTTTTATTTATGATTATTTCATTCGTAACTTTTTTTTTCTTTTATATCTGAACTTCCTTAATTAATAACTATAACACTATTAAGTTCACTATCTTTTTTTTTAATGATATTATTATTATTCTTTTATTTGAATGGGCGGCGACACTAGAAAAAATTGTCTTAGAAGCATGACGCTCAAGTTGAAGTGTCAAGAAAAGGTAAATATAAGTGATGTTTACTTAAAATGCAGATTTTTGTTTAAGCAAATTATTGTTAATGTTAAGAGACTTGAATTTTACTTGACTGTTGCAAGATAAATGTTGGAGCCTGTAAGGAAATGTCAGATTAAGGCAGTAAAGAATGTGTTGAATGTCACGTCCCAATTTGATAGCTTCGAATTAGCCAAGTCAGGAATTGTTGTAGGATGGTATTAATATTTAAATAACTATCAATAAATTTTTAGGACCTTACAATATATAAACGAGCCACTAAGAAACCATGAGTATATTGTACAAAAATCAAAACATTAAAAAATAATAACTAAGTATGGAGATAACATCTCAAACCAACATATAATTGTATATCACTATCTTGAAGAAAACATTACAAAAATGAACTACAATTATATCATCATATGATATCTATTAGCTGTAGACCTCCTCCTGTAAGCCAAGTCCCTTCTATTAGAAATAACATTCTACAATTTTTCTTTTCTTGAAATAAAACATTAGATTTAACAATAGGTTTTCACGATTTAATGAGCAATTCTAATCTTAATGTGCATTAAATTCATATGCAAATACTCCACATGAATAACAAAAAAAATGTAATTCATTTACCTTATAAAATTCTAAGCTTTTCATTTTAAATCTATGCATTCTCGTTTAACTTTTAGTATTGATCATTTTTAATATCTTTAAAAGTCTTATCTGGATTATCATCATATCTGAATATATCATCAAAATTATACCGATACGTACCTTAAAAAATTTGCACCCGAATGTACACCTTTACCATTTTTTTATCGTGCATGAGTACATCGCATCAACTGCAAGTATCATATGTGAGTAATCTTGTAGGACTTAAACATTTACATTTCATTTATTTTAATTACGTTCTTTTAAGGTCATTGAAATCAGCATTTTTCATTTTCAATTTTCAATTAATTCATTTCTATAATTCTTTCATTAATAATATGCCTTAAATAATAAAATCAAGTATAAGAAGTAATAATGCAGTTGTTCATTAAGAAAACCTTGAATTAATACATACAAGGAAATAAGTACTTACATGAAGATTTATATTACCTCTTCAATAGTTATCCCTTCACTACACCATATTGTTAATCTTTTACCAATCTTAAATCTAAATACCTTTCTTCCACACTTCCTAAGTAAATAAAAAAAGTAGTAACATTAATTTAATTAATTATATCATTAATTCTAATACTAATATATGCCTTAACATGTATCTTGTAGGCTTTTAGATCGATCTCCTTCCTTACTCCTAGACAAAGTTTTCTTCCTAGCCTCTCTAATCTCAATTAATGTATTTCACATTAACATATTAAATATATATCAATTTAATGCATATAAAATTTCAATAAACAATTCCAACACAATAACTTACCTTATTTTGCAAATTAGGGTTTCACAAAGCTTCGACTCCATTTCGCGCACGCGATTCTTCTTATTTCCTCGTACAATAATTTCGTGTAACTTCATAATATTTGGGATATAGCTTCAATTTTGATTCAATAAGATTTTGCATTAAACACACACAACATTTTATTATTTTGTTTAAATAGCTTCCATTGAACATTTTATTAAACTTACCTTTAACTAAGGTTGATTGCTCGACCCACATACACGAAAGTCCTTTTTTTCTTCCTCTATGCGAGCACATCGCTTCTTCGTCTTCCTTTGTGCCAGCACAACGCCTCATCTTTGTTTGCGGCTTAGTCTACGACGTCCCCTCCTTCCTCTACACACGAGTACAATTTCATTGCCTCCTTCGACTAGGGCTTAGTGTTAAAAGGCTCGACTGATCAACCAGCATGAACATAAGGTTTACTCCTCTATTTCCTCCTTCCTCTTGACAAAGTCGCACACTCCTTCGATTTCTTCTCTTACTAATTCTTGTTCTCCTCCTCCCGTCTTCACTCACAGAGAAGCCGCTTGACTAAACAGTGTGTCGGATGGAAAGCTCCTTGACAGAGCCACGAATTAGGGCTGGAAATGACCTCACCTCCCTTCTTCCCTCTTTGATTTCTTCTTCTATTGCTCTCTTTCTCTTTCGCTCGTCCTCTGAAGGCTATGAACGAAAGGACTGCAAAAGCCCCTTCTCGATTCTAAAAAGTAACTGCTCAACTGTTATTTCAAATCGATACATCTTAGTTCAGGAGGAGGATATAGAGAGTGAGCAATCAAAAGAGGAAGCAACAGAGGAGCACCTGCATTTGGATGTGACGGAGGTGTCCCTCAATTCGGTGGTGGGATATACCCCAAATCACACCATGAAGGTGAGGGGATGGATTAAGGAACTGTCGGTGGTGGTGTTGGTGGATAGTGGGGCTACACAACTTTATCTTAAATCAGGTAGTGGAGTGGGGTGAAGTTGGTGGCTACTGAAAGCTTCGACGTCATGATGGGGACAAAGGAAGGTGGAGAAAAATCAGGGAATTTGCAAGGGGCTGACTTTGACACTATATGACCTACAGGTGGTAGAAGACTTCCTTTAGATTTGGGCAACACAGATGTGATTTTGTGGATGAAGTGGCTGCGAATATTGGGAGAGATGAAGGTGGATTGGAAGTCCTCAAAGATGAAGTTCCAAGAGGAGGGTATGAAAGTGGTGCTGAAAGATGTTAGCTTATGCAAAATTGGGTGTCGCTCAAAACCATGGTCAAGAGATTTGGGGAGTAGGACTGAGTTACTTGGTGGAGTTGCTGAGCATTGAAGAGGTCAAGATTCAGAGTTGGCAGAGTTTCCAGAAGTGGTCCGACAGCTCCTACAACTCTTTACTAATGCTTTCAAATAGCTAAGTAGGTTACTTCCTCAGAGGGAGCACGAATACGCTATTACATTGAATGAGGGTGTTTCTCCCATCAGTGTCAAACCATATAAGTACCTCCAGATTCATAAGGATGAGATAGAGAAGCTGATCCAGGAGATTCTCGAGGCTGGGATTATCAGGTCATGTGTGAGTCTTTTTTCGAGTATCGTCCTGTTGGTGAAAAAAAAAGATGTTAGTTAGAGATTCTACCCGGACTACGGGCTTTGAACAAGGAAACAGTGTTGGATAAGTTTCCTATTCCTGTGATTGATGAGTTCTTAGATGAGCTTTATGGGACACCCATTTTCTCAAAAAATTGATATTAAGTTAGAGTACCACCAGATAAGGATGAAGCCAACGGATGTGCACAAGACAACCTTCAGAACACATGAAGGACATTATGAGTTCTTAGTGATGTTGTTTAACCTCACCAACGCCCTGACAATATTTCAATCCCTCATGAATATGAGTTTTTAACTTTATCTATGGATATTTGTCTTGGTTTTCTTTAATGATATTCTGACGTATAGTCGTACAGAGACAACATATGGGGCACCTGAGGACAATTTTAAAGATGTTGAGGGAGCACTAGTTGTATGCTAACTTGAAGAAATTTTTTTTGCACAATTACTGGTAGAGTACCTAGGACATGTGGTGACCAGAACAGGGGTAACTGTGGATCAGTCCAAGATCAAGGCTATGGTTGATTGGCCCTTATTAAGGAATTTGAAGGAGTTGAGAGGATTCTTGGGACAAACAAAGTACTACTAGAAGTTTGTGAGAAGATATGCCACGATAACATGGCCATTAACGAAGCAGTTGGAGAAAGATAATTTCAATTGGGGTGAACAACAACACTGGCATTTGCACATCTGAAAAGGGCAATGAATAGCGTACCGATAATAGTACTTCCAGATTTCAGTAAACCAATTGTGGTGGAGACAGATGCATTAGGATACGGATTGAGAGCAATGCTCATGCAGGATCAGTAGTCGATTGCCTACTTCATCCATGTTCTTTCGGCCAAAGCAAGGTTGAAGTCAGTATATGAACAAGAATTAATGCCTATTGTCTTGGTCATCAGGAAGTGGCAACCTTACTTGTTGGGACAACATTTTTTTGTTTGGACAAATCATAGGAGTTTAAAGTATCTTTTGGAGCAACAGATGGTGACTGAGAAATATCAGAGATGTCTATCAAAGCTGCTAGGGTATTATTTCGAGATTCAGTACCGACCAAGATTGGAGAACAAGGCAGCTGACGCATTGTCGAGAAAGGTGGATGAACCCCGATTGACGTTCCTATCCCTTGGTCATGGATTAAGAAGCTTTGAGACAGGAGTGTAAAAGGGATGAGAAGCTGAGGAAGATAAGAGCCTAATTACTACAAAATTCGAAAAGTCATTCGGGATATGCATTGAGGGGACAACAGTTGCTTCACTAGGGCTGATTCGTGCTATCCAAGTCGTTGGAGTATATTCTCAGATTATTGCAAGAGTTTCATGACAATACAATCAGATGACATTCAAGGGTGCATAAGACTACAATCGTGTGGCAACAAAGTTTTATTGAATTGGGTTGCGTAGAGACGTAGACATGGTGGGAAAATGTGATGTGCACCAACGACGCATTTACTTGACCACAACACCACGGGGTTACTAAAACCATTAGTATTATCGGAGAAGGTTTGAGAAGAAGTAATGATGAATTTTACCGAGGGTTGCCAGTAGGGGTGTAAACGAACCGAACACGAACAAACAATGCTCGTGTTTGTGTTCGGTTCGTTTGAAAT
>NEWO01000037.1:2614475-2637914 GCA_003013225.1 Phalaenopsis aphrodite | reverse complement strand
CTGATCCTAATTGAGGTGGTGGTACGTGATGGATAAAAATGGAGAATAGGAGAGAGGAAGTCTCATCAATCTCTATGTAAGAGTACATGTCTAAATAGGTGGAGAGGATCCCACATAATTTTGTTCGAGCTTTTACAAAGAGGAAGGTCAACCTTTGATTGGATGCTCGAACTATTATAATCAATCAAGAGCTACAGGCAATCCTTTTTTTTCCCTCTGCAGGATGAGCGTTTGAATCTGATAGCTTGGTATTCTTCACTTTGTTTCCAACCATTGTGTTTATGCATTCAAAAACATTTTCCTAGTTGTTATGATTGGTGGTTATGGTATGAAAGACATATCTCTCATGCAAACATTAGGTGGAATATACTCAGAATGAGCGTTGTGGTCTTAAGAGGCTTGATAGTGGTTGTTAAATTAGTTAGGCTAGAGCCAAATGATAGGAGACTATCATAGAAGCATTCAAAAGAGTTGTGGATGTTAGAGAACATAATTTGTTGGCTGTTTCTTTGGATGGTCAACTAGAAGATTCTATGCTAGCTGGGACTCATGGGCTTTAGAAAGAAACATAAGTGCCAGTTAGGACATGCCATCGGGAGGCCATAAAAGGCTTGGAGATTTTTAGATGTTGAGGTGATCGATAGTGTTGGTGTGGGAACCTTCTTGATGTCGTTAAAATGTAGATGCCCATCAAATGTTGGTATCATACTGTTGATATGCCTATCCATGGATCACATTGGCCCACCCACAGTTTACGAGACTGTGGGTTCGCTGTTACATTTGAGGGGGTGAAATTATTCTCCTTTTAATTATCCATTATTGCATTTTATTTCTTTCCTTATCATGATAATTTGAATTTCTTCTCTGTAATTGTATGAGGGTTAGTCTGGTTGTAAATATTTGTTATTTGCTTATATTAGTTCAATGAAAAAATTAGAGAGTTTTTTTCTCTAAGAAAGTTCTTTCTAAATTTTATATGATATCAGAGCAAGGAAACAAACTCTAGTTCTTTTGTGAGATGCTTAAACCTCTCCAGCAAGCATCAAGTAGCCATATTGTTCCCTACAACCATTGGAATTCCTCCAACCAGCCTGCATACGTCTGCTCTTGCCACCGACCTCTCATTGCCTCAGGCTCTCCTCCGTTGGCCATCTCCTTTCCTCTATAACATCAGTGGCCTCCGCCGAGCCTAGATCTTGCCGGATAACCCTTCTGCTTAATCATGCTAGCATCCGACCTTCTTTGCCGTAGGGAAAGCTTAGAATTTCCTTGCTAGCATCCGACCTTCTCTGCCGAAGGGAAACCTCAGAATTTCCTTCTCTAGTGGAAATTACGGATTAAGCATTCGTTGGTTGAATTTTCTCTCTCTAGTGGAAATACCAAGCACCCAGTCAGTTGGATCACCCTCAAGTTGAAATCCCGTGTCAGTGATAGACGAATTCTCTAGTGGAAATTCTGTGCCTATAATAGATGATTCCTCTTTGGTGGAAATCTTGTATCGTGACAAACAATTTCTCTTTGTGGTGGAAATCCCGTGTTGACGACAGACAACTACTCTCTAATTCATGTTGGCGATAGACACTTCCTCTCTATTGTGGTAATCCTCATGATGAACAAAATACATAATGT
Source organism: Phalaenopsis aphrodite (assembly GCA_003013225.1). NCBI lineage: Eukaryota > Viridiplantae > Streptophyta > Magnoliopsida > Asparagales > Orchidaceae > Phalaenopsis > Phalaenopsis aphrodite. The sequence continues at coordinate 2,636,285 of NEWO01000037.1, read as the reverse complement.
AAGCTACATCTTGCTCTTCGGAAGTTACTTCTGAACATAAATCTAGGATCTTTGGTTCTAGATTTGAAATTTCTTCCTAAATCATTAATCACAAATTTTATGCCAACAACTTTCTCAACTCAAATGATTTTAATCTGTGTTCATGTATATCCATGGTAAATGAAAATATCATCTCGTCGAGGAAAATCTTACACTAGAAATTATTGATCCTAAATATCGGATATGGAAAATGTAAGATCACAGAGTCATGTTATGGCTTGTTAAATTCATGACCACATAAGTTTAGAGAAAACTCTCTTGTACAAAACAATAAAAGAAATATAGGATGTTGTAAGAGAAACTTATTCATCTGTTGACAACACCTTTGAGTTATTTAACATTCAAACTAGATTAGAATGTTGCACTAGTGTGAATCGAATGTTACTCAATACTTCAACACTGTCTCCAAATATCGGCCCCAACTAGATATATATGAAACATACACTTGGAGTTGCTCACAAGACCCTATTGTTTACAAAACCATTGTTGAACAGAAGAGAACCACCAAATTCTTTCTAGGACTCAACAAGGAATTAGATGAAGTTAGAGGAAAAATCTTGAGAACCGAACCTCTTCTCTCAATTTGTGAAGCCTTAGCTGAAGTACGAAGAGTGTTATGTATGAAGCTTGATTGGGGCTAGGGGAAGCGCCCAACAACTGGGAAGCACCTGCAACACCTTATGTGGTGCTTCGGTGCCAGTGGGGGCGCTCAGGCGAGGTTCAGATCGTCCAGAAAGGCAACGCCCAGGAGGGGCCTGGAGCACGTTTTCTGCATTCCAGAAACAGAGCTTCTAAGAACTTGATGTTCGTGACATGTGATCCAGTGCTAGAAATAGTTCGAGCAGCTAAGCATTTAAGTCCTCAATGCGAAATTTGGAGAACTATCTTGGAAGGGCGCAAATGAGGGTAAAAAGTAGAATGTGTGGTGCATACAAAAGAGCATGTGAAGTTTTGTGGGTGGTTTTTTGTAATTCTCATGTGATTAAGAGAGAAGCACTCGTGAGTTCCAACATTGTAGATAGAGTTTTGAGTGTGGTGTAATATGTACATTTCTCCTTATTTCATAGGTAATTTCTTGTTGTGGTGTGGCTCCGTGATTTTTCTGGTTCTCGGGTTTTCCCATGTTAAATTTGTGTTATATTTTGGGTTTCTTGTTTGTGCACTTCTGTTCAATTGTTTGCTTCAGATCTCTCAAATTAGTATTTTTTTGCAATTCAAGTGAAATGATTATCTTCCAAACAAGTGGTATTAGAGCTGGAATTTCTAAAGATCTTTGATTCAAATGGAAACAATGACTGACGAAGTAAGATATACAGTAGAAAAGTTCAATGGTTCGAACTTTGCATTCTAAAAAAAGCATGTTAAATATTTAATGTATAAAAAAAATTACTGGAACGAATCACTAAGAAACCTGAATCGATAACTCTGGAAGAATGTGAAGTCCTTGATCAAACAATATTAGGTTTGATCTGTCTTTCACTTTCTTCATTTGTTGTATTCAACATTTTGAATTAGAAAACTACGATAGTTTCTTAACTACACTTACAAGGATGTATGAGAAGTTCTCAACTTCATATAAAGTTTTTCTGATGAAGAGAGTATTCAATATGAAAATGGTGGAATATACGCATCAAGTTGTCTTCTATGACAAACCAGTTGAATTTCAACACTATGACAAACCAGTTGTCTTCTATGCGCATCAAGTTCGATGATTGGGTCAGGACATTGTTAATCCTATCTTCATTGCCAGACAGTTGTGATGGACTAGTTGTGGTTGTAACACTTCAGGTAATATGAAGTTAAACTTTGATGACATTGTGTAGTTAGTGTTGAATGAAAAAGTTCGTTAGAAGGTGAGCGGTAAAACTTCAAATTCTAGGTTGAATGTTAAAAACAAATGAATAAGTCTGAATAGAAATACAAGGAAACATTCAAGTTTAGGACATGAAAGTCTAGGTTTGGAAGAGGAAATGGAAGCGATGAATGTTGGAACTAAGAATAATTTTACTTGACTGTAAAGCTCTGAAGAAGGTTGGTGGTGGACTAGATAAAAATCTCTCTATAAATATCTCCACAGGTGAAATCCAGTATGACCCTCTATCTCTAGTTAGTAAGGAATTTTGTATAGTAGATTCATTTGTTTTTTTTATGGGTGCCCCAACAAAAAAATATTTAAAAACTACACTCAGAGTGATCTAAAGAAGATGTATTTGGGAGATAACAAGACTTGCATTATTTTATGAAAGAGTAATGTTGATATCAATTTTTCAAATGGAGCGGTCTGGAAGCAAAGCGAAGTCAAACATCTCTATGGCTAAAGAGAAATTTTATCTCGGTGAGCCAGCTTGCAAGGTCAAAGTATGTAATTTTTGAATGAAAAAATTTGCCAGAAGGTGTGCGATAAAACTTCAAATTCTACTTTGAATGTTGAAAGCAAATGAATAAATCTGGATAGAAACACAAGGAAATATTCAAGTCTAGGAGATGAAAATATAGGTTAGGAAGAGGAAATGGAAGCGATGAATGTCTCTATAAATATCTTCATAGGTGAAATTCAATGTGACTCTAATCTCTAGATAGTAATAAATATGACAGTAGATTCATTTATTTTTTAATGGATGCCTCAACAAAAAAAAAATTAAGAACTACACTCAAAGTTATCTAAAGAAGATGTATTTGGGAGATAACAAGACTTGTATTATTTTATAAAAGTATATTGTTGATATCAACCTGTCAAATGGAGCAGTCTGGAAGCAAAGTGAAGTCAGACATGTCTATGGCTAAAGAGAAATTTTATCTCGATGATCCAACTTGCAAGGTCAGGATATGTGATTAGTGTCGCAGGTGATTCGTGAAAGGTGATGGGCAGTTGTGATGGCTCGGGGCAACATTGAAGGTACTCTTTACCTGATTAATGAGATGACATAATTCATTAGTGTAAGCTTGAATAAAGGTTGATGCAGGTCTTTGGCATTGCAGGTTTGGCCACACTAGAGAAAGATAGAGTCCGCACTTTCTAAAAACATGCTTTAAGATTTAAAGTACATAGAGTTAGATTTTTGTATAGGTTGTTTCCATGACAAGTAAAAGAAGGACATTTTCCCCAAAAGTGGCTCAAAGATGAAGTGCAAAAAGATGGAGTTAGTGCATGCTGATGAATGAGGGTCATACTCTAGTTCAGCCTATTGAAGATTCTCACTACTCACTTTTATTAATGATCACCCCAGGAAACTATGAGTAGATTTCTTAAAAAATAAATTTGATATATTTGATATGTTTAAAAAGTAGAAGACCATGTTTGAGAATTACACATATTTCAGATTGAAATGTCTCAGATCAGATAATGATGAAGAGTATCGTGATCGGGGATTCATAGTTATTATGCATCAGAAAAGATCAGACATGAGTATACTATTCCTAGGAAACCACAACAAATTAATGTGCCTGAGCACATTAATAGAACCATCATAGAGTGTGCTAAGATATGAGGTTACATGTTGTTTCGCTAAAACATATTTGGGCTTAATAGTGAAATTTGAGTGGTGTAAATATGTACATGTCTCTTTATTTCATATTGAATTTTTTGGCGTGGCGTGGATCAGTGATTTTTTCCCGTTCTCAAAATTTTCCGCATTAAATCTGTGTTCTATTTTCAGTTCCTTGTATGTGTGCTTTTGTTAAATTGTTTGGTTCAGATCTCTTGAATCAGTGTTTTTTTTTTGCAATTAAGAAGAAGTGAATATCTTCCCAACAAAGGGAAGAGAGCAGGAAGAAACTCATGATGACCTGTAATCCCACTACATTAAATGTTGTCAAATTGATTTATACACTCATAAATCATCTCCGTACAACAAATCAAATGGGAATAGACCATAGTGTGAACATTGCAAGAAGTTTTGTTAAAGAAATGTTAGAAAATTTATGGAAAGCCTGTAGATTGGAAGCCAAATAAAATCAGGAAGACAAGTCTATGAGCATAGTCCATTCAACAAGGAACAACTTGAAGCTTTCCAAAGGCTTTTGGTTCTGAGCCTCCTACCAACCTTATAGTACATCAAGATAGTCTTCAATTTGCTCCTGGTTCTCTCATCATGAAGAATCAACCGTGGATAGTGGAATTTAGAGCTTCTGATCACATGATAGGTGGTATCAATGTTTTCCAATCATTCCATTCTTACAAGCACCAGAATCGTAATATTCAATATGCATTTTCTTTTTCTAAACTTAACTGCAATTTATAGTCAATCAATAAACTTACTTGTGACATGATTTTCTTTACTAAATTCTACTTTAATTTATGTGAATTTCAGGTGATGGACTCAGAGAAGGTAATTGATAGTGCTGATATCTTTCATGAACTTTATATGCTAACTAGGACTCACTTAAAAAACTGTCCCACCATTATCAATTCCTTGAGTCAAGTCTTTTATCTGAGTTATTTTTCATGATTTTCTAGTTATGTTATGACATTTTGCGTTGGACTTTTTAATTTTTATTATACTGAAAAATTTTATCCTCGTTTATTCATCAATAGGAAGCCTAGTTTTTATCAGTGCAATATTCTAGTTATGTTATGATATTCGGGGGCTCCCAGAAATAAAAAATACAAACGGGGCTAGGTGGTTTGTCACCTTCATTGATGATCGCATCATAACCACTTGGGCATTTCTCGTGAAAAAAAATCCAAAACAATCAACATATTTGGAACCTTCCAAAATGTGATTCTCACCCAAATTCATAGTAGAATTTAAATTCTCAAAATTGATAATGCAAAATGCTAATACAACTCCACTTTTGACTCTTATTTGTTCAAAAATGACATTATTCATATAAGCTATAGTGTTGATACCCCAACAAAATGGTGTAATTAAGAGAGATTATATATCTCCTTGAAATGACTCGTTCAATTCTATTCACTAATATTGTACCCAAACATTTTTGGGGATACAATTATCACATCCACTTATCTCATAAATAGACTGCTCAACAGAAAGCTAAACTTAAATAAACCTCTTAACACCCTCATAAAATCTCATCCACACATTAGTTCGTCACATTTGAACCTATCACTAAAAATTTTGGTTTCATCTTTTTTGTTTATCTACATCAACCACATTAAATCAAACTTAATCCTAGGTCAATCAAATGTATCTTTGTGGGCTACTCTTCAGATAAAAAAAAAGGGTATAAATGTTACTCTATAAAAACACAGTTTCTACAACTCCATGGATGTCATCTTCTTTGAAAATCAATCATATTATCTCAAATCTAACATTTAGGGGGAGAGTGGAGAGAATATCAGATTTGGGGTACCATTCAGGAATCCCAAGCTCACCTCTTTATATCCTTGATGAACCCATTTTCTTTCTAATATAAAAAATCAATCTGAAAATGAACCAATTGCTCCCCTAAATCCTTCCACAGCTTCCACTGAGAACCAAAAATTTAAGGTGTACATTGGAAAAAAAAACCTAGTGAGCATGTACGAGGTAATATATAAAATTAGAAATGCAAATCACCAGATCCAACTCCACACACCCCAAATATTGACACATAGGTTGGGTCAACACATCACGAGAACCAAGAGGAAGAAGCACAAAAATGCACAAAACACCTCACAGATTATTTGTGACCTATGAAGAATTATCCTCTTACAAAACTTTTGTTTAGAATTTGGATAATGTGTAGATCCCAAATTCAATCTAAACGACTTTATATATTCCTGCTTCGATCAGGGTCGTGGAAAAGAGATTCTTACCTGTGAAAAGAATGCCACCTAGATCATAACAACTTTGTCACCTGAGAAAAAAACTGTGGGCGCAAAATGGGTATTTAGTGTTAAATACAAGGCAGATGAGAGCATAGAAAGATTCAAAACTAGACTTGTAACAAAAGGTTTCACTCGGTCCTATGAGATCGAGTATTAGGAAAGATTTGCACTAGTCGCGAACTCAACATAGTAAGATTATTACTGTCATTGACAATAAATCATGACTGACTTTTACATCAACTAGACATTAAAAATGCATTTCTTAATGGGGATTTTAAGGAAGGAGTAAATATGGAGATACCTCCAAGATTAATGTACTAACACAAATAATCAATTAGCGTGCAAAAAAAAAATCATTATATGAGTTGAAAGTAATCTCCAAGAGCATGATTTGAAAGGTTCACCAAGATTTTTCTTATCAATGAGTACTATCAGTGTCAAACTGATTATAATTTATTTATGAAATCAAATCAAGAAAGTATGATAGTCATCCTTATCGTATATGTTGATATTATTTTTACAGGCAATGATATAAGGTAACTTGAAACAATCAAAAGAATGATGACTTCTAAGTTTGATATCAGAGATCTTGGAATTTTAAGATATTTCCTTTGAATAAAATATCTAGATCTAAATAAGACACTGTCATCACAAAGAAAATATATCCTTGACTTATTAAAGGAGACATGAACCAACAAATACTCTTATGGATCCCAATTAATGAGCATCAAAAGGAGAGAACTCCCAAGTTGAAAAATGGAGGTATCAAAGACTTGTGGGAAAACTTATTTATCTGTCACATACAAGACATGACATTATTTATTATTTTTTTTGTGGGTGTAGTGAGCCACCATATGAACTATTCAAATGAAAGATTATTTAGAAGCGATCTTTCAAATTCTGAGATACCTAAAGATGACTCCAAAATGTGGATTGACATTTAAGAAAACTAAGAACCATAATATTGAGATCTACACTCATGATACTTGGGCAAGAAAACTGTCTGACAAAAGATCTATCATGGGTTGCCGTTCATTTGTATAGGGGTAACTTGGTTACTTGGAGAAGCAAAAAATAAGCTATGGTGGCAAAAAATAGTGCATAATCTGAGTATCATGCTTTGGCCCTAGGAATTTGTGAAGGGGTATAGCTAAAAAATTACTGGTGGAACTATACATGGAGAAAGAAAATTACTATTAAGATGTTCAATGATAGTCAATCAACAATCAATATTTCAAAGAATTTTGTATACCATGATCGAACCAAACATATAAAAATTGACAGGAACTTCATTTCTGATAAGGTGAATGGAGGGGTTGTCTAACTAAGTTATATCTCAACTTAGTATCAAATAACTGACATTCTTATCAAAACTCTTCCTCAACACCACTTTAGTGATCTTAGAAGCATGTTTAGGACAACATTACAATCCAACTTGATGGGGAGTGTTGATATGCATATTAGTGGATCAAATGAGCCTACACATGGTTTAAGAAATTGTGGGCCTGTAGCTACATTTGAGGGGGAAAAAATATTCTTATTAATTACCCATGATTTAGAAAACCATGGGCCGTTGTTTGATCAGAACTAAAACTGAATGCATGGAATGTAATTTTAGTAGTAGTAGCTCTAGTGGCAGAGTTGTAATTATGAGTGATCAAATTATTAAAAGGTGTGAACGCTTTAGATATCTCTGGTTTATTGTTCAAAGTGATGGTGATATAGATGGGAATGTTATTAGTGGAATTCAAGTTGGTTTGTTGAAGTGGAGAAATGCTTCGGGCCTATTGTGTGATAGAAAAATACCGCTTAGACTGAAAGGAAAATTTTATAAGATGGTAAGACCTGCAATGCTCTATGGTGCTGAATGTTGGCCTTTACACTTCGAGATAAAATGCGAAATGAATATATCTGTGATAGGGTTGGTGTAGCTCCAATGACGGACAAAATTAGAGAGAGTCATCTTAGATGGTTTGGTCGCATTAAACGTCGACCATCTGATGATCCGATTAGAAGAGTAGATGTTTTAGATTCGACTTATTTTAAGAAAGACGGGGGTAGGCCTAGAAAGAACTGGACATGTTGTATAAACAATAATCTTAATTAATTAGAATTAAATGAAAATATGACACTCGATAGGACGCTAGGACGCAATGGAGAAAAAGGATTTATGTAGCTGAAGAGGGAAAGGAAGCCGCGAGTGCCGCCAGCCTTAATGTCGTTCGATGCTCTTTGGAGTCCTGTACAGGCTCCCCTGGACCGGCTAGCTAGTTTCCTGTAATCATGCAGGAAACTCCCACACCCGCACCATTTATTGTATGAAAAAGTTACCCCATTAAATTTGGGGTAGTTTTTTGACTTTTTTAGAACCTTGATTTCTCCATATTTATTACATGCGTCAAAACAGATTCACAAAACTTTGAATGAAAATTAATGTGGATAACACTTTTGACTGATTGTCTCCACGACATGAACTTCATCAATAGTTTATTCTATTTGATCTACGTATTAGTTGTTCTACTGATTGTCTCCACGACATGAACTTCATCAATAGTTTATTCTATTTGATCTACGTATTAGTTGTTCTTAGTTGATTCTTTATTTTAGACGTCTGTATTATAATCTTGTTTAATTTTGAGTAGTAATTCATCAATTTTCTTTTCACTAGTAAAAATGTACATAATGCACATGTTGGGATCTTAAAACTTGCATCTATTTAAAAATGAGCCTCCTAAATTTTCATGAGAGATAAGAAATTGTTTTCAATGGTAAGTTATATCCGAGTAAATAAATAGGTTTAACTAAGAGTCTTGGATGCAACTTTACAAGCGCACACATTTGATTTACAAAATAATGGCACAATAAATCATTGCATCTTTTATTCAACATCTCAAACAAGAAGCGTACAAAAGCCTAGCTAGTAAACAAACAAACACTTAACTATACTTAAAGCAGCAGGAATACAATCACCAAAGCCAACTGCTTCGGCTGTCAATGGCCTTCACGTTGGTTGCAATCAAAGGCATGTGGCCGTATATAGCAGCAAATTCGTTGAGGCACTGCGTCCTCCTCTCCTCATGGCTTCCCAGGCTGCTAATTCCACTCGATCCCATCTCAAATATCCTTCCTGGTTTAAAATAAAAAACGCAAACCAATTACAAGCATTTCTCAATTTTCTTAATCCCATTTGGAGAATGAAAATATCATGCATTTGTTTCCTCACCTTTCACCCATATTGGTGGAGCTCCTGTTTCATTTGCCACGAGGAAAGCCATGGCAATATCTTCACAGTTTCTGTAGGCAATAGGTGGAATTTGTCGTGAGGAGTCGAATCATATTGTAGGGAAATTGTTCATATTGAAGTCACAATCACCTATTTTTTGTTGTATAATTTCGTATGGATTGAGACATATTTGTAGAGTACAAATGCAGATATTTCTTATGAAAAAAGGCGGCCTTGGAAAGAACCATACTGTAAGTGCCTGTCCACCAGACTGACCACCAACCACCGTAAAAATACTGATCTACGCTACTATTCTGCAAAAGAAAGCAGTGTAAAAGAAGAACTTACCGATCGTCATTCATACGCTAGTTGAAACGGAAAGTCAACCACATGATTAAAACAAATTCTCATATGCTATGCCGAGTAGGATTATAATTTCAACATTATGGAAGTAAAATATGGGGAGACATGTAAGAGAATTGAGTTATTGCAGGTTCCTATCGATGAACTTCATACAGAAGAACATTGTCTGCTTTGAGAAGTACAAAATAGGCTTCCATTGTCAACATCTACTTGGATTTGAGCAGTTTGAATAAAGAAATTGTTAGCATACGAGAAAAATAAACAACAAATAAGGAGTTCCTTTCCTAGATTGAGGGAAAATTAAGTGGTATTGGTTATGTTCTCCATTATAAGATGCAAAAAAATCAAAAGGAACTTAGCCTTATAAGACACAATTGCGCTTAATAGAGTCCGAACATGCAATTGTGCTTCTCGTCTATCATAGATGTTGAAGATATCATCCAATCCTGGGTTTGCAGATCCAAATAAAAATAAACAAGAAGAAAAAAATGGAGGGATAATTTAGTATACCGAGTAATCCAACCAGTGCATACGTGGAACAAATCCCACCATTGTTTCCAGAGCACTTTTCCATACACTGAAAGCAAAGTCTACTGATTTGCAGGGGAAAATAATATCATCATCAATTGAAAAGATAGCATCAGATTTTAGATCCTTGATTTCCTTGAATCTGTTGTTTAAACTGTCTTCTTGATTCAAGTCAAAAATGAGTTCAACATTGTTGCCACCATCAGAATTTGAATGCACAGCCTCCCCTAGAACTTTATAGAGTAAATCAGACGGAGGATCAGGCTCACTCCAGACAATGTGAATGGAATCAACTCTAGCACATCTTGAATAATGATTAATTGATTTCTGCAGAAGATCATTTCTCTTCCACGTGTTAATCAATATTGTGTACCCTTTCCTGCAAGATAAGGATAACAAATTAATGGAGGACTGAGCGAAGCCATACATGCCAATGCTTAGATATCTATTTAAAGAAGACATTGTTAAACCATTTTTAGGAAACATGTATAGCTTCTATAAATGTATGTGTTGAGCCTTCTACTTCACATACATCATGTAAATGCAAAGTAATCTGGACTGGATTGCGTCAACAATATCAGCCTTTTCAAATCTGTCATTTTTTTTTCATTGTCCGGAGCTTTTATGTTATATAAGACAGGCTATGATCTATAGTTACGGAAGCTAAAATTTTGAACTCGTATCCAGGAGAGGAAGAGCAAGCCATATGGCCAAATATTCATGCCCTTCTTTTCTTTGTTAATATCTGAATGAACATCTGATTGTGCAGGCGCATTTTCTGCTTTTCTGGCAGGGATTTACTCTTCCAGTTCTCAGTAATAGATTATTTCCATGTTTTCGCAGAAGCTAGCATAAAGCCAAAATGGAAACGAAACAGAAAAATCTAACCTTGATTTGTTTCTTAAAATAAGATATTTTATATATATATATATATATAAAAGCAGAGAAAACACTGATAACATGATGTCATACAAGTGAAAATAAGAGCAGGTGTTAGATACGTTAATAAATAAGAATTGCGTGGTCTGTACGTAATTTTTTCTTAAAAAACCCGGATTCAATTCTTCGGGAAAGAAATAGGGCGGGCGAGTTGGCTAACGGAGATACAGATAGAGAGAGGAGCGAACCCTGGGACGGACGTCGAAGCAGGAAAGAGATGGCGTCGAAAGGCGAAAGCGGCGCGGATGGCAATGAGGAAGAAAATGAGGGCAATGCAGAGGCATATCAGCACCTTCATCTTTGCGGCTTTCGAGGCGTTGATAGCGCCACCGCTCGCCGCTGTGATCGATACGAGCAAGCGGAGCTTCTGAGTTGGCCTCCGGCTACCGAGAAGCAGGCTATGATTCGCAGACCTCATATGCTCTGTTTTCCTCTACAGATCTTAAATAGATGACGCCGGACTGTCTAATTGTTTCCTCCTAGTTTTCTCTTCAAGAAAGAGGAAACAAGAAAAAAGCTGCAGCAGTAGAAGAAGAAAAGATGGAAGAGCTAGCCAGCACTCCAAAAAGAAGAATAAAAAATGATGGTCGGAGGAGAGATGGCTAAGAAGCGGTTGGCGGCTGCGTGCTGTCTATTGAATTCTTTCCCTGCGGTGAGAGGTAGGAGCTGCAGAGCTGCTCTATATAAAAATGGAAAGAGGGAATAAGATGCCCCTTCATCTTCCAATATATAAATTAATACTTGGAAACAAAATAATCAGATCCTTCCCGGGTGTGGAGGCCTATCCTTTTTTTATTACATCTATTTCTTATTTTGTAATGACGAGCAATTGAGCATTAGCATCCAAATACGATCATACGATACAGAATTTATTACATTTGTCAGCAACCCAGGGCTCCAATCCATCTTTTTATTTATTATTTAGTGCAAACCGAATTAAATTTAACTTTCTTTTATATATTCAATTAATCTTAAAAATAATTTTTAGATTTTATATTTGGATTTTGGAGAGTGTAATTTTATCCCTTTATTTTAATATTCTCGTTTACTGTTGTATGGTAATGAATAGATATTTTAACTATTAGATATTCTTGTTTTTATTCTCTGTTCATATTCCACGCACTCTCCCCAAACCATCTAGAATAAAGCTGAAAATAAATCACGACTGGGCTACAGTAAAAGAATTATGTAATATGGCTTCATGCCGCACTGGGGAGTGGGAAAGCAGAATATGTTAAAAGAAAGGTCCGCTTAATCACCAGATTTTTAGAATTCTTTCTGTTCCCAACTTTTTTTTTCTAGTCCCAAAAACATCAGATTTCTCAGATGGTAATAATCCTTTAAAAATGAATTTTTTTTATCTGCACTAGAACTATGTTTTCGTTGATATCTTAAACTTTTAATATAAATATTGCCCCGCTAAGCCCAAAAAAAAAAAAAAATAAAATAAATAAAATCAAAGAGAAGAAAATCAGTGTCATAATGTCTTTCTATTTTTTCTCTGATTTGGTAAATTTTATACATGCAATGAAGTTTTAATAGTCTTACTGCAAAAGCAAACGTAATTATTTCAGAAAATGTCAATTTTCAATTTCAGAAAATGATAATAAAAGATCAGCAGGCATTTCATTTGATACATTTTTATTTTCTTTCCTATTGTTAATTTCACAAATGCCAAAACCATCCTGTTTTCTAAAATCCAAACTTGCCGCTACATATGATACATCATACATTTCTGTTTATCATGTAATTATAGCGTATTTAAAAAAAAATTATATATTTTTGATAAATTCTTTTAAAAGAGATTTTCTTATTAGAGTGCAAAAGTATTTTAATTAATTTTCATTTCAATGGACTGTTGAGTGACATTCAAATTAGATTTAACTTAAATATACTATCATGCAGAAAAAAAAACTGATTTTACATCGTGAATTTTAATAAATAAAAAAAATTTTCAAATTTTTGTTTGTCGGTTGTCATAAATCCCAGATTTACAAAATCTGCCAAATTGTTCACAAAACAGCCTCTAAATGCATGTCAAAATTCTCTTGACAGAACTCATCAACACTCCTGCTTGGCCGGCGGAGAAATAAGCTTTCGGAAGATAGCAGTTGGCATACTGGCATCCCACTTTCTTCAACTAATTATCGTGAATATAACAATTAATTGCTTTAATTTATTGGTATAATATTTAGATGGATTGTTCTTTTTCCATAGTCCAACATATAATATCATAATCAGATAAAGAATTCAATTCAATGTGATCACTAATTGACACAGCCATACAAATTTTTTTTTTTTTTTTTTAAACAATGGGAGGGTAGCGGTAGGGGTCAAACGATAAAAAGCCTCAATTTTATAATAATTAAAAAATATACATGTTTGATGCAGAAATGCAAAATGATAAAATAAGACTGCAAGAATTACAAGTTTGGCCGTAGGGAATCAAGTGAGCTTATGAACCAACTCAAACTCGACTCGATAAATGACTTGTGAACTAAGCTTTATAAGTCAACAAGCCAAGCTCAAGCTAACCCCGACTCAACTCATTAGCCGGTGAGCTAGCTCAATTAAAAATTACATAACAAGAAAAATATATTTCAATTTTATTATAATTCAAGAAACTTTCTTTAAATTATTAAATAAGTACAAAAAAAATTTATATTTTATATCAATTGATTATATCATAAATGTCAATTCTATTTGTCATTTATTATAATTTAAATTAAGATTTTCATTTTTCTGCCACACCAAACAAGTCTACTCATGAGCCGGCTCAAACTATTAATTTAACCTCGAGCTCGGACTTAATTAATTAATCAAACTTAAGCTCAAAATGAAGTGGCTTGAGCTCAACTCGACTCGTTTACACCCCAACTAAATCAGCAACAAGTGCGTCATCGGCACCAAAATAAAGACAAATGTACATAGATAATTTTTAGCTGCTTGAATTCCTAGGCAATCATAAACAAACATCAGACCTAGAAGATATGCTTATTTCTGTTGGCATTATCATGTAGGGAAATTTACATACACACCACACCATTCTTATGCATTTACACATCTAACACCTAAAGTTTGATATTTATATTTATAACACTTTTAAATCCTAAGGCATGAATGTATGAAAAATATTTTTCACTTCTAAAAAGTTAGGGATATGCGCGGACACAACAAGGACTAAAGAAAGAACCAACAATAAGCAGAAAAAGGATCTTCAAATGAAAGCTCAGAAAGAGAAGACGGAATCCAGGATGAAGAAACAGATCACACCCAACACAAAGAGCAACAACATCAATGGAATCAAGCAACCTCTAAAAGATTTGAGGAACAACAATCCAAGCATTAGGCATGAATTCCCGACTCACGGCTCAAAACAATCAATCTATTAGTAAGCAGGTAACAGCCAATCAGCAACAATCCATCCAATCATCCTTCAAATAAGCTCCATAAATGAAGAAAATAGCAGCTAGCCCCCCAAAAAAAAAAACAGTAAGATAAAAGACAAAAAAAAAAAAAAAACTACAAAAAACAACAAACAAAATAGAAAGCCAAAACATGAAGAACTCAACAAAACTCAAATCCAAAACGAAGAGAATCCCACCATGTTCAAAGAAATTTAAATCCAAGCAAGGATGATCAGCAAATCTCTCAACAAAAAATTCTTTAAGGCAACAAGGACATGATTCTTAAGAAAAAAAAAAAAGATCCGAACACAGTCACTACATAAAATGAGAGAAATGTAAAATCATAGCTACAAGTAAAGCTTCATTAGACGGTTGAAAGCCAGGAAAAACATTGAAAGAACGAATACTTATCAAAATTAGGACTGGGTAAATCATAGCAAAACCAAAAACAGCTGCAAGAGCAAGAAGCAAGAATAGTATCCAATATATCAATAAAATATCCAAAAGAACAGAATTTCCTGCTTTTATGGATAATCATCCAGTTGCGTATAAAAAATGTAGGAATTTTCTTGAAAATTCTCAAATTTCTCTCTAACCAAATATAATAAACTGACTTGCAAAACTAAAGGATGGAATCTTTTATGGATCTTGCAAAAAATACTATTAAAATGATATAAAACTGGAAAAATATTGGCAGATGCAATAAAGAAATTCTCATTAGGTACACATTCGTTTTTTACTTTCATCCATCTAAGAGAAAAAATGTCACAAGTCTTCAAACCTTTATAAACAATTTTCAAGTGTGATAGGCAAACTTAATAAAGTTTTCTTTATAGCATACAAATTTAAACCAGTCAGCACAAAGAAAATAATCATAAAGAGAAAAATAAACAATCTTAAGGGAATATATATTTTCTGATTCTAGAGACAAGTCTCACCATAAATAATATGAATGCTATTAAAAGTAGTAAGACAGTAATCGGAAACATTACGAAAATTGGAAATTTTCCATCTACTATTAACAATAACATCTTTGAGAAGGAAATGCTAAAAAAAAAAATTAAACCATCTAAAAATAATATCACCATAATGATCTTTAAGGGATGAAACATTAAACCAATGGTCATAAAGGAAGGATAAATGACTATGATCGTCAACTTGAAACTTTAGAAAATTCCTCGTTCTTGAGCAATAATAACAAAATATATCCAAAAGGATTGGAAAGAAGCATAAGAATAATTCCAAATAAACCCTTAATGACAAACACTATGTAGAAAGATTCGAGCTATCATTATAAAATTGCACGAAACATTTAAATCATCCAAAGAAGAGATACCGAGACCACCATTATGCATGAGCACAGTACTAATACTCCAAATAATACTATGAAGTCTTTCATTATTGCCATTATTTAAAAGAAAATTAGAAATCATAGAAGCAATTTTCTTCTTCAAACTTTTAGGTAAAACAATAAAACGAAAAAAATACCGAATTGATAAAAACAGTAAACTTAATAAATTGTAATTTATTAGCAGCAGATAATAACTTCTATTTTCAACCAGCCAACCGCTTATATAATTTGACAACAAGAAAATGACAATCAACCATAACCCGCATAGAGGGTTTAATAATAACTCTCAAATAATTCCAAGTCAAATTTTTTATAGAAAAATCACATATATAGTAAATCTGATTTTGAATAAAACCATCCACAGATTTAGAGAAGACAATGACAGATTGGTACATTAACATAAAGATTAGAAGCTTTACTAAATTATTTAAAATTTTAGTTAAAAGAGAAATAATATATAAATTAACTTTCCTAAAAAAGAAGAATATCATCAATATAGATTAAATGAAAATTATTATTGTTAGAAGTTATACTAGGAAGTTATTTATTTCTGTTATTATTTCATCATTATATATTTCCTACTTTAGTTTATTTGTGTTGATACTTGTAATCTTAGAGTATTGAGAGTTATTATAAGTACCATGAGTTTGGAGTCTTGTAAGCTATTTTAAGCCAGCATTAAATATCGATAAAAGTATTCCACTTCTAACAATTATGATCATAAATACCACCATTTAACTGAGCATCTATTGAAACAGAAAGAGCATCAATGATAATAACAAATAAATAAAAGAGGAAAAGGAAAACCTTGCCTCAAATCAGAAGTAGAGGAAAAATATCATTAAGTTCACTATTAATGATAATTGAAAACTTAACATCCTCAGTGCAAAAAACTAATCCAATTAATGAACTTTTATAAAAATAAAAACATTTTCATTCTTTGACAAAAGAAGAATCTATTAAATTTATCAAAAGCTTTCCAAATATTAATTTTAGAATAAAATTTCTTAGCAGAACTGTCAAAATTAAAACTATAAAGTAATTCATTAGTAAGAATAATATTATCCATAATATCACGACCATTAATAAAAATAGCTTGAGATGTATAAGATTAGGAAGAATAACTTGAGTCTTTTAGTTAACAGAACCGCAATGACTTTATAAAAAGTGTCACATAAAGATAGAACAATAACCAAAAAGGAATTAGCCTCAAAACTTTTAAGGATACCCGTAATAGTCGTATGTTTAACTCTATGGGGTGGTCTAGAAGTAAGAAAAAATATCACAACTAGACCCAAAAATGTGCCAACAATCTTAAAAAATTTTGAGAAAAACTATCAGGTCGAAGAGCTCTATCAGAGCCAATAAAATAGAAAATACTTTTAATATCACCATCAGTAAAAGTTTGAACCAAAAAGAAAAATACTCTTGAGAGAAAAAAATGATTTATAAGAAAAGAATTCTAAATATCATCATCAATCTCAATATGGTCATTCAAAAGAAGAGAAAAATAAGAAATAGCTTCATTAACAATATCTTCTTGTCTATAAATATAATTTTCATTAACTGAAATTTCTTTAATAAAATTAGAATTATGACGAATATTAGTCTTTTGATAAAGATACCTAATATCATCTTCAATTTTAGAAATTCAAGCATATTTTCCTCTTTGTTTAGCCCACTTATAATCACAAATAATAACATTTGCAATCTTTTTTTTGAATAGATGAAACTTCATAAGTAGTTCAACAAAAAGAGGCTGATATTTTAAATTAGTCATAAACGAACTATGGTTTTATTTAAGTTCATAAATATGAACCAAAAGAGCATTATAAGAATTTCAATTCCAAACTTTACGAGCACTTTTGACATTTTGAAGCTTATTACAAAAAATAAAAATAGGATCCCATTAACTTGAATATTCCATACCTCAGTAATAATAGAAAAAAAATTAGGACATGAACTCAAAAAAAATTTATAAATCTAAAATACAGCTTATTAGAATTGCAAAAAAAAAATAAAAAAATAAAAATCAGATGGTTATTAGAAGAATAAGCATTTAAGACTTCATAATAAGAATCAAGGAAAACATTAATCCAATAAGGGCCCATTTGGGGCGGCAGCTTTCATGCGGCGTGACATGCGGCTGTTAATCTGAGATGTTTGGGGTGGTGTTTTGCCTGCGGCCTGCATTTCTTCTTCAATATTTTATGTGCTTGCCCCTGGATTCCACCCCACATTCATATTCTGCCCTTACCTTCCCCGTGGAACTCCTACTTCAGTTGCCCTAACCTGTCGCTCCGGACACCATCTTCTTCCGGTATCACCTTTTCCTATATTCTTGTTGAAAAATTTTCGTTTCTCGTGAATTTGCACCGTATAGCAGATTTTTCGTTTATATTTCTGATATCGTTATTTAGTATAGTTTACATTCACACGCACTCTAAGGTGAGGCAGTAAAATAGATAGTCACAAAAAATTATTGTGCTACTGATACCCCTTAGGCATTTATTGAGAAAAAATTGTACGAAATGACATCAGATCATCTTTGCCATCATTTTTATCTCACTTCTAGAAAATATATGTAGTTGTAGTGTGTTTGAGCATTCTCATGCAAACCGAATTACAAATGTTAGGCTTAAAAAATATATATTTTTCAATCACACACACACTCTAAGGTGAGGTAATGAAATATATCGCCTCAGAAAATTACTGTAATTGCATATTATGCATAACTACTGATACTTCATACGACATATAATGAGAAAATATTGTAAGAAAGGGCAATAGGTCATCTTTACAAACATTTTTATAATTATTGTTACGAAACATATGTAGATGTTGTTTGTTTGAGCATGCTCATCCAAACCAAATTGCAAATATTATGCTTACAAAACATTTTTCAATCACAGACACTCTGAAGTGAGACAGTGAAATAGATTGCCTTAAAAAATTACTATGATAGCATATTATGCATAGCTATTAATACCACTTGAGGCGTTGTTGACCTCATTTTTGGTGAGGTCTAGTCTTCCTCTTAGGATTTAGGATCTAGCCTCAGAGATCTCCCTTTGACTATCTTAGAACCTTAGAAATGAGACCCGCATCGTTTTAGAAATTCAACCCACTTCTGTACTCTTTTGTAGTTTCGCGAGTGTGGTATCAGCTTCTAGCACTTAGAAGGATGAAACCAACATGAGGAAACCCAAAAAGGATTCCTATAGGACCTTTTGAGTCTTAGGGTGGTCTTTTGCACAACTTGCACTCCCGCGCAGAAACTTTGCAATTCGGAGAATCGACGCGTCCGATCGCCACGATTCACATCACTTGCACTGTTACCTTCGAGGACTCGAATAAACGTTTTGAAACGATTGATCGCGAGTCGAAATTTTATGAAAATTTAAATTTTGACAAATTTTGACCCGATTGTCGACGACGTCGTTCGAGCGACCCCGGATGACAAAACGGACTGCACCGGCGCGTCTGAAATGTTGATTTTGCCTAGTGAGGACACCCATTTTGTTACTGCATCGCGCACGAATAAATTGCATGAAATTTAATATATATATATATATATATATATATATATATATATATATATATATATATATATATATATATATATATATATATATATATATATATATATATTAATAAAAACGATCGAATCTCCTCTATTTCCTTTTAAAGCCCTAAATCACGAAATCCAGGGATCACGCCTCGCCTCCCTCTCTCGTTCTCGAGTCCCACCCATTCCTCTCGGTCGCGTGCCCTAGCCGAGCCCGATTCTTCTCGCGAAGCTTCCTCGAGGTCCCCTCGTGCTCTGAAAAGCTTCCACCTACTCCCTACTGCGCTCCAGCCTTCCATCCGACACTTTCTGCCCGCGACTCTCCTTCCCAAAGTCGCGCCTGCCTCCACGAGCTGCGAGCTTCCTTCTTTGGTAAGTTGACCCTGATGAGTCTGTTCCCTGAAGCACTCGACTGGCAATTCCCTTGTCTTCCCGATACTTCCTTCGCTGCCACTAGGCTCGCCACTTGGTCTTGGATGTTTCGGTTGCTTCGCCTTCTGTGAGCAAGGAATGCGTCCTTTTCTTTTTTGGCCTGATTCGAGTACCGGGTGTGGATTGGGTGATCTTCTTTCTCTTTCCCTCTCTTCTATGCCTAAAAAAAAATAGTTTCTTTTGAGTTGTGGTGGTTGTTGAAAAAGTTTGCTGACGATAAGAGAGGCAGAGATTTTAAGGAGGGGGGGGTGTTGCTAAAATTTTGGGGAAGTCGTTGGAATTGCGTTGGTGGAGCTTCACTAGTTGGATTGCTCTCTGCGTGCTTGGGCATTTTTGAGCTCTGTTGTTTTTGGGTAAATCTGGAGGGAGGTAACACTCTTCTTCTCCTAAATCTCTCACGCATTTTAAGATTTTCTGAAAACCCTAAATGCATTTTGGTATTGAATTCATTCTGATTTTCGATGTGAGGCGTGTAGGCCCTCTTTCACCTAAGCTACTGTAGCTTTTGCCATTTTGTTTGCTGCTTGGGGCCTTGGGGTTCCAATTTTGTTTTGGCTTCATAAATATAGCACTTAAAAAAAAAAAACTAGCTACTTGCAAAGTTTACATTCAGTTTCTTGGTGCTTTGCTCTTTTAAAAATCTGAAAGAGCTTTATTTGTTATTTGCAAAGGGTGAGAAACTGTAGTTCTTTGGTTTTAAGATCTGAAAGTTTTGGGTGGCCTATTTGTAAAAAATATGAGGCATTGGGTATGGGGAAATTATTTATGCAGCTTGCCAAACAACTATATGCATCTGTAGCATTCCTTTCAATCCTTGGGTGGATGGAATGTAGAATTGAAAGGAATGAAATAATCTTATGTTTTCTAACATAAGTTTTGATAGCATAACAACTTTATTACTGTTCACATAAGCGTGGGTTGCTTTGAGCTGCATGACCTTGTTGTTTTGAAGAAGTTTAAAGCTCAATTTAGTTCGATTGTTATTACAAATGTTATATTCAGGTCCTACTGGTTTGCGGTTTGGTAAAAGGTAAAAATGTCATTCTTTTCAATCCTATAATCGTGATGTTTTGGGACTGTCTCACAATTTATTTGGCTATGGTTTTAAGCACCGTTTTTTGGACTGTTCTAACGCTACCTTTAACATGATGGTCTCGCAATAATTTGGCCTCTCATGAGTATGTTAGTATGTGTATTGTGAAGCTTTCATCCATTTTCATTCAAGGCATGTGGTAGTTCTATTTTGGGATGTCTTAAGGCATGAGAATATTGCTCTAACTTTCATTGTGGCTTAGTATTGGAGGTCTTAATTGCAGCTTGGTTTTCGACCCTCACTTGGCTCGATTTTACATCGAAATGGCTGGAATTTTAATTTCTGTTAAAGCTTGAGTTTTTATCCCTGCTTGGGCCCTGTTTTAGCCTTGCTGGGCTTGGTTTTGGCCCCTGCTGGGCTCGGTTTTGACATCGTGCGGGTGCTTGTTCTAAATATACATATGGTGAAAAAAATTATTTTGATTTGGAAGAACTCCATAGCTATTCTTGTATAAAACATATGGTAGTTCTATTTTTTTTTTATGTCTTGAGGGTATGGAAATGTTTTCTATTCTTTGGTTCTAACCCGAATTCGAACCTTAGTTGTGGCTCGGTCTTGGCTTGACTTGGGAGCTTGGTTTGCTTGTTTTAGCTCTTACTCGAGAGCCCATGATTGATTCCTTAAAATTTGTCTTTACCCGAGAGATGGCTTTGCTGGTTTTAATTCCTACCCGAGAGATGGCCTAGTTCTTTTTTATTTTTGTTGGTCTCGGCTCTTACCCGAGAGCCTGTTTTGGGTGTGTTGTGTTGTCTCCATTCAGTGGCTGTTATTTGGTTTTGATGGATTGATTTGGCAGTTTATAAGGCCACAATTTGATGTTTGTTTGGTGCCCAACCGTGGGTTTGTGATTGGTCGAATCAGCCTCCCCATTTGGTTCTTACCCGTGAGGCCTATTGGAGGCCGTTTGGTGCGATTTGATCCTTCTTGCTAGACTTGATTGGCTTGAATGTTATTGATGAATCAAGTTTGTCATCCCAAAAAATTATAATCACTTTAGTTATTCTCTTATGTTTGTCAGGGAAGCGTAGTAGCCACTGGTGGTTCCTTTTGGTTTGCCTTAGCCGCGAGCTTCTTTTGGTCTTGGGTTTGTCTTAGCC
>NEWO01000037.1:2570905-2590238 GCA_003013225.1 Phalaenopsis aphrodite | reverse complement strand
TCGGTTGCTCCACCTTCTGTGAGCAGGGAATGCGTCATTTTCTTTTTTGGCCCGATTCGAGTAACGGGTGTGGATTGGGTGATCTTCTTTCTCTTCCCCTCTCTTCTATGCCTAAAAAAAAAATAGTTTCTTTTGAGTTGTGGTGGTTGTTGAAAAAGTTTGCTAAGGAGAGGGGGAGGTGTTGCTAAAATTTTGGAGAAGTCGTTGGAATTGTGTTGGTGGCGCTTCACTAGTTGGTCTGCTCTCTGCGTGCTTGGGCATTTTTGAGCTCTGTTATTTTTGGGTAAATCTGGAGGGAGGCAACACCCTTCTGCTCCTAAATCTCTCACGCATTTTAAGATTTTCTGAAAGCCCTAAATGCATTTTGGTAGTGAATTCATTCTGATTTTCGATGTGAGGCGTGTAGGCCCTCTTTCACCTAGGCTACTGTAGCTTTTGCCATTTTGTTTGCTGCTTGGGGCCTTCGGGTTCCAATTTTGTTTTGGCTTTATAAAAGAACTTTAAAAAAAAAAAAACTAGCTACTTGCAAAGTTTACATTCAGTTTCTTGGTGCTTTGCTCTTCAAAGAGTTTTAATTGTTATTTGCAAATGGTGAGAAATTGTAGTTCTTTGGTTTTAGGATCTGGAAGTTTTGGGTGACCTATTTGTAAAAAATATGAGGCATTGGGTATGGGGAAATTATTTATGCAGCTTGTCAAGCAACTATATGCATTTGTAGCATTCCTTTTCAGTCCTTGGGTGGATGGAATGTAGAATTGAAAGGAATGGAATAATCTTATGTTTTCTAACATAAGTTTTGATAGCATAACAAGTTTATTACTGTTCACATAAGCGTGGGTTGCTTTGAGTTGCATGACCTTGTTGTTTTGAAGAAGTTTAAAACTCAATTTGGTTCGATTGTTATTACAAATGTTATATCAGGTCCTATCGGTTTGCGGTTTGGTAAATGTAAAAACGCCGTTCTTTTCAATCCTATAATCGCGATGTTTTGGGACTGTCTCACAATTTATTTGGCTATGGTTTTGAGCACCGTTTTTGGGACTGTTCTAACGCTACTTTTAAGACGATGGTCTCGCAATAATTTGGTCTCTCTCATGAGCATGTTAGTATGTGTATTGTGAAGCTTTCATCCATTTTCATTCAAGGCATGTGGTAGTTCTATTTTGGGATGTCTTAAGGCATGAGAATATTGCTCTAACTTTCATTGTGGCTTAGTATTGGAGGTCTCAATCGCAGATTGGTTTTCGACCCTCACTCGTCTCGAGTTTTGGCTTATGTTGGCTCGGTTTTATCTCGAAATGGCTGGAATTTTAATTTCTGTTAAAGCTTGAGTTTTTATCCCTGCTTGGGCCCTGTTTTAGCCTTGCTGGGATCGGTTTTGGCCCCTGCTGGGCTCGGTTTTGACATCTTGCGGGTGCTTGTTCTAAATATACATATGGTGAAGGAATTTATTTTGATTTGGAAGAACTCCATAGCTATTCTTGTATAAAACATATGGTAGTTCTATTTTTTTGATGTCTTGAGGGTATGAAAATGTTTTCTATTCTTTGGTTGTAACCCGAATTCGAAACTTAGCTGTGGCTCGGTCTTGGCTTGACTTGGGAGCTTGGTTTGCTTGTTTAGCTCTTACTCGAGAGCCCATGATTGATTCCTTAAAACTTGTCTTTACTTTAGAGTTTTGATAGCTTGCTTTGCTTGCCTTTGGCCCCTACCCGAGAGATGGTTTTGCTGACTTCAATTCCTACCCGAGAGATGGCTTAGTTCTTTTTGATTTTTGTTGGTCTCGACTCTTACCCGAGAGCCTGTTTTGGGCGTGTTGTGTTGTCTCAATTTGAAGGCTGTTATTTGGTTTTGATGGATTGATTTGGCAGTTTATAAGGCCGCAATTTGATGTTTGTTTGGTGCCTAGCCGTGAGTTTGTGATGTGGTTGAATGAGCCTCCCCTTTTGGTCCTTACTCGTGAGGCCTATTGGAGGTCGTTTGGTGCGATTTGGTCCTTGTTGCTAGGCTTGATTGGCTTGAATTTTATTGATGAATCAAATTTGCCATCCCAAAAAATTATAATCATTTTAGTTATCCTCTTATGTTTGTCAGGGAAGCGTAGTAGCCACTGGTGGTTCTTTTTGGTTTGCCTTAGCAGTGAGCTTCTTTTGGTCTTCGGTTTGCCTTAGCCGTGAGCCTCACTTGTTGTTCCTTGGGTTGCCTTTGCCATGGGTCTTAGCAGTTGTCCCTTGCTACCTTGGGCCGTGAGCCTTAGTGATAACCTCCCTTGTGGGTTGCTATGGCCGAGAGCCTTAACTGTTGTTTTCTCTATTCTATTGACCACGGCCGTGAGCAATTATTTGGTTCTGTGGGAAGATTTCATGCTTATTCCACCTACTCTATTAATTCGAAAGTTGGAGAATTTTGATTTCGGCACGAGTTTGGAAATATTCGTGGTGGTTTCCCCGAGGTCACTCTCTTTTGAAGTTTAGGAGATTTTAAGCTTCATTTTGGAAAAGCATTTGGTGGACTTGATCAATCCTACGTCTTTGGAGTTTTAAAAAAAAGAATCAGCGCAAAGTGACCCTTTAGGTTTGTTAGGAAAGACCTTGAGCCCTACTCTTCCAGGTCTTTTCGATACGAGTTTTAAGAACTGGTCCATTCTCCTTTTCGGTGTTTTAGATGGATCGGTGTCTCCTCTCTCTCACCCCATTTTTGTTCTTTTATTTCCTTGCTTCTTGGTTCGTTCTTTTTGACGCTTATGTTCGATGCATAAGTGTCCAAGTATAGTCTTTGGCTATACATGAAACCATCAAGCGAGGTCGCAAGTAGTCGTTTCGGGGCGTACGGTGTTGATGATAAAGACGCACCGAAGATAGAGCAGAAAGATGTCCTATCCTATAACATCAAGATCCAGACATTTGATGAACAATAAAATATGGTATCCTTCACCGACATAAGTCTAACGGGAGTTGGCTCGAACATTCTCAGATGATTGACAGTCTCATGCCCGACAGTGTAATCGACTCGTGGGCAACGAAAATTTCTAATATATATATAAGTTTTGATACTGTTTTCAAGCAAAAACACTTTTCTATGAAACAAAAATTGATAGCCCTTCTTTGCATGTTTAAAATTTCTATGCATATTAAAAAAAAAACATAAAACATACTTTAAAGCTGGTTGTCCACTTGACGAATACATGTTTAGGCTGGAAAATAACCATTTAAGTGAGGTTCAAGACACCCTTCTAGACGAGTGACGGGTTCTATACATTCAGGTGACCGAGTAGCCTTTGTAGACCCTCGAGAATAAATATACAGCTGAGCGTAGTCCCATACGAGTGCTTGTGGTCCCCCTCATTCGAACTTTTCTTTGTTTTGTTTTATCGAAGCTTTGGGACAGGGCACTTGTGTTACTTTTCTTTTCTTTCGGGATTTCTCCAAAATTTTTGAGAATTTTCTTTTACTTGAGTCTCTTCTCGTTGATTTTCTCGAGTTTTCTGCTCTTCATCGGATTTCCCGGATGACGTTTTCTTTCGGACTTTGCTTTTGAGATGCATTTAGGCTTGCTATACTTGAGTAACATCGGATCTCAAGGTCGTACAAGTTTGCTTTACATTTTTCAGTAGTTTATTTTCTTGTTCCTACCTGTTACTGTACTGTATAGCATGTCATATTACTCATGTTTTCTACCTGCTACTGCTCTTCATGTACAACATGTTATACGATTTCTGTTCCTACCTGCTACCGTACCGTACAACATGTTATATTATTCATGTTTTCACTTGCTGCTGTTCTTCCTGTATAGCATGTTATATTGTTCTTGTTTCAATCTGTTATTGTTTCACATGCATCCTATTGTTTGTTCCTGCATTGCATATTTTATATTATATAGCTTTAAGCATGTCTCACTTTTTTATATAGGATATTTAGAGGACTATAATGATAGGTTCGTTTGATTTGACAACATAACTGGACACCCTAGAAAACTTAAACTCGTCACGTCGGGGAGATTGGAGCTAACGCGGTGGGCAGCACGACCATCTTCAACAGCAGAACATGTTTTCCCCAGCAAAACCATTTTTTTTCTTAGAGATTAAACAAGTCATAGGTTTCCGAGGTTGTTTGCCTAGCGCAACATAAATCCTCACTTTATCTGTTAGGTCTTTGCACAGTCAGACTGTGCAATTTAAGCCCTAACTCATTCTAGGTTCTGAGGTTGTCGTTCGATACGGCGTAAACCCTCACATCTTCCAGGCGATTTGTGTGACTATGTCACGCAAATATAAGCCCTAATTAAATAAAATTGGTAGGATTAAACACTTGAATATTGTCTTCTCAAAACTGAAGCCAAAACATAGGATAGACTGGGAAGTCATCGGGGTTCGCCTCCGGATCTACGACCTCCCCTAATTCTTTCTCATTTGGATTCCTCAACAATGTTCCAGATTCGAACCCAGCCTAAAATAAACTCTATTTAATTCTTTGTATTAAATAGAGAAACTTCTCGGTAAATAAAACGGTTTCACAGACCAAACGGATGTCATATATTTCTTAGTTTATTTGATCGAGCATCATCCTCAAGTTTTGTGTTTATCCCTCGGGTTTACGCCGTCAGATGTTGGGCAGGATTAAGAAATGACATCAGATTATGTTTGTTAACATTTTTTATGCTCAATGTTAGGAAACATATATATTTGTGTCTACCTGAGCATGCTCATGAGTATCTATTTTTCAAAACTTTTGCTTAGACAATTAGTGTGACAGTAAATTATGCATAGTTATTAATACCCCTTGAGACATACAATAAGAAAATATTGTGAGAAATGACAAAATATCATCAGTGTCATCATTTTTTATGTTCACTGCTAGAAAAAATATGTAGTTGTGGACTGTTGAGCATGATCATGCATATTAGTTTCAAACTTTATGCTAAGAAAAATATTTTTTCAATCACGCATTATCTGAAGTGCATCATTGAACCAGATAGCCCCAAAAAATTGTGGTAGAATATTATGCATAGCTACTATAATTCATTGCTCATACCACTTCCAAAAGACACATAGAGTTGGATTACTTCAACATGCTCTTATTTATGCATGTTTGTTTTCGCTATCAAAGTAATAACATGGCTAAGACCAAATAGATAGGTGTGCCCGCAATGTGGGCCAAAGAAACCAAAATAATCTTTCAAGACCTTTGCCTCATTGAAATTGACCTGAGAAATTGACCAACTATATATTTCAAAAAAGATGGGTGGCAAAAAATTATCAAAAAATTCAAGTACAAACAAAAAGTATGACCAAATGTAATTAAAGAATAAATGGGATCAACTCAAGAAGAATTGAAAATTTTGGAAGAAATTGAAGCGGAGATCAACGGGGTTGGGTTGGGATTTGGTGAAGAGAACCATTGATGCTCCGGGGGAGTGGTGCACCGAAAGACTTGCGGCAAGAATTTTTTTTCATATTCTCTAATTCAATCAATTTCATTTTTATTCACTAAATAAAGAGTATGTTATGATCTTGTAGGTGGTGTCCGCTGAGAAGAAATTTAAACTTTGTGAACTTGAGCATGAGTTGGAGAAGTTGTACTGGATGTTTGGGGGTGTCGTTGATACAAGAAAATATGCATGCACGCCCAGTGAAACGAGGTTTTGTGGCAGAAATTGGCAGTCGACCTATTAGATGACTCAACCGAAGTGCCCAGCCGGGCCTCCATGAAGTCAAAGTCCAACTGCCGTTATAAGCGTTTGCAGGTAGACAATAAAAAGAAAGGTGGAGCACCTTAGATCAGAAATCAAATATCACAACTAGTAGCTTCTTCCTACTCTAAACCGCATACAGTACAAAAACATTCAATCGAAAAGGTGGTGCAAATTATGAATGCAGATAAGAAAACTTCTGAGGATTGGCCTCTATACTTATTTGAGGTAGAGTTTCTTGGAAATCCCACCAGTAGAGATTACTTTGTGAAGGTTCCCAAAGAAAAAAATGTGGCGTATCTACGACATTTTTATGATCCAAGAAAACTTTGAGACACCTTTTATTATTTGTTACTTCTTGGGACACATTTATTTTTATATTATATTATGTTATGATTTTGTTCTTTGAACTGCTTGGTACTTTGCTGAATAATATTCATAAATCCTCATTATTCAATATCACAACTAAATGGGACATGGTTTGTTCGTAATTTATTAATCATTTTGTCTCAGTTAGTACGATATACACCTAAATGAATTCAGCCAGAGAAAGACAGCGAAGGAGAGCTGCAACAATCTACTTACTCCACGAATATTACAACACGTACAATGATCGCTCTCCATGCTTGTCAAATATTGGGGACAAATAAGTTGGGGAATTGCTTGTTAGACACCCAAAAAGATTCAATAACATGTTCTGCATAAGACAAGAGATATTTAATGATCTTTTGACAGAACTTACCAGATTTCACGAACTTCATGGGTCATCGAGGAAAACTCCATGAGAGGTACTGGCGATAATCATCTACATATTATCACATAATGAGTCAATGTGAGAAACAATAAAACAATTTCAACACTCTTCTAAGACAATTATTAGATACTTCTCGGTGGGTCTGAATGCACTTGTGCACCTTTCTATGCAAGTCATCAAACCAACGAATCCAATGTTCGAGCAGACTTCTACGGAGATTTCACATGATGTGCATTATATGTCGTTCTTTAAAGTAACATTTCTAATTCATTGCAGTCAATTTTTAATATAGAAGTCGTACATTAATAACTCATTCTTATTTGAGTAAAATTGTATCGGAGCAATTGATGAAACTTACATTAATGCACGAGTGCTAAATGATGAGAAGGTCGCATCATTGGATATTGCAATGCACCTATGCAGAATGTCATGGTTATTTGCGGCTTCAACATATGTTTCACTTGCCATGGCCTATTGAGAGTGTAGTGCGCACGACAGTAAAATTTTCAAGGTTGCAATGCGAAATACCCACAACAGTTTCCCACATCCTCCTCAAGGAATGCTCGTGCCCAAATACTCAACTGGTTCACTTTAACCTTCATACTAATTATGCAATAAATTTCATACATATTATTTGGTGGGTGTTGGATATGTCAAACATTTTTCTGAAATGAGATATCACATACCCGATTTCGAGTGAGCCAACAATGTTACACGCGGCAGGAGTTGATTAATAAAAGACATTCGTCCTTACGCGACGTCATTGAGAGGACTTTCGACGTTTGAAAGAAGAAATGAGTTATATTCCGCGATTTGTCATCTTACCCTTTCCTAAATAGACCCAGATTGTGATAGTCGCGATGACTTTGCACAATTATATTCAACGACATCCTTCTCGCAACGACATTGACTTTCATAGGGCCGAAGAAAATCATGAGCATGTACCTCCGGAAGCATTTGAGTACCACCTCGGGCATTCTCTATCACGGGTTCAAATTGATCCTTCCATTACCTGTGCTAAAGAGGGGGAGGGTGTAAGGGAAATGACGGAGCTAAGGGAGCAAATTACTGATGCATTAGGAGGTTGATTGAATTATTTGTAATTTATCAAGTACTATGTGTAGTTCATTTCATTTGCCAAAACATTGTTAACGTTCATAATGGATACTGAGCATTCAGTGCTATATTTTATTAATTCAAAGGCATTTGTACTTACATTAATGGTTTGAAATGTTTATGTAATTTGTAAGTGTAATTTTTTAATTATTTCTTTTAGCAAATTCAATTCTTGTCTTCATTAATACATTATCTTTTACAGCATTCAGAAAAGATGAACTCAAGAATTTCAAGAACATCCCAGCGATTGCTCTGCCACTGTGGACTACAAACTTCCCTACTGACGTCACACCGGACCCATAACTATAGGAAACAGTTCTACAGTTGCCCACGGATTATCGCAGAGCGATGCGGCTTCTTCTGATGGGGGCAGACAGTTCTACAATTGCTCACGAATTTCAGTGCTGACGGTGATCGGGAATGGATGCAATCACTGGAGGCCAGTGTAGCACGAGACATACACTTAAAAATAATATAAGCATTATATTAATTGTAATTTTAATAAATTTTAACTTTTTTACTCTTGGTACTCACTGTTAAGTGATGTGTGTATCTAAATTTTTGTACTGTTCTGAAGTGAATTTATGTTTCTAAAGTATCAAATATATGGTTATGACGGTTATGTTATAAAGAGTATTACTAAACATGTGCATAATGATTATTGGTCCAGAAATAGCTGTCACACAACTGTTTTCAATCAGCTGAAGCAAATAGCAGTCAACTCCCCCACAACAGTTTCTTGGGGCAGCTAAGCTGCAGCTGATAAGCTGATAAGCTGCAGCTGTCCCAAACAGACCCTAAGAGTTATAAAGGGCTCTATCAAGAAGACAACTTATAGGATAATTCAATTAATTATTGAACCAACTATAAGAGTAACCATAATTTTCAAGCTCAGTAATACCAACCATAGAAGTACAATTATTAAAATCTAAAAGCTTGCAAGGCAAAGGATGTACAAAATTTCTCATTTAATCTAAGAATACAATTAAAATCTCTAAGAATAAGGCATGAAGCAACATTATTATCAGTTATATCAATAATAGAAATCCATAAAGATTTTCTTATAGTAGCACTATTATCAACATAAATAATAGTCACAAAAAAATTAACAGAGGAAAAATAAGTGACATGCCCTTGAATAAATTGAAGATAAGTATGAATAACAGATAAATTAAGAGTATTATTATTCCATTTAATCTAAATTTTATCATGATCAACAATATGAAAATTATCAGAATATCCTTCATTAGAGAAAAAAATTTAAAACAAAGAGCAAAATGATCATTAAAAATATCATTAAAAACTTTGGTTTCTAAAAAGCAAAAAAAAAACCAAATTTATAATCCTTTGAAAGACTTTTGCAATCAACAATACGTGCATCATCACTATTAAGCATTCCAATATTCCAAACAAGCAAATTTGAAAAATACATAGAAAAATAGGGAAAAAAAAAGAGAAAAACAACAAAATCATTTACTCCATCATTTTCTAGCCTGAGATTGAACAGAAAAAGAAGTAAAATTCCTATTATTAATAGTATTTCCAATAGAATTAGGACTAATAGGAACAGTAGATATCTGATTAACAATCCCAGAACACAGATTTCGAGTATGATCCTTAAAACAGTGTTAAGTTTGCAACAAAACATTAGTACCATTTAAAGTAACCTCAAACAAATTCAGGGTTAATAACATAAATTAGAAGAAAAACTCAACAATATATGTTATAGGTAAAACAGGAGTAGGATTAGAAGATTTTAAAAAATCATTACTATTAGAAACAATATCCATGAGAATACTAAGATCAGAGGCTAAGATGCTAGAAACATTAACGACATTAAAAGCGTTCTCAAAAGAACCAATAGCAATACCAATATTATTAGCATTGGTATTATTATTCAATACAATAGAAATCTGAAAAGATCAAGCCATATTAACAGATTTGCTTTTATTTTTCTGTAACCATAGGAATTAAAATTCTTATTTGTATTTCTTCCTTGAAAAGTAGGAATATGAGCAATATTTGGTTGAGAGCAAGATTTAAAACAGTTTATGGGATTATGAAAGAAAGTAGAACATGTTTTGCATGCAGAAAACTTCCATTCATAAAACTGAAATAGAAAATTCTTTTCCGTTCACAATTATAGTAACTGTATCAAGAAGAAGAGAATCAACATTAATTTGTATGAAAAATCGAGTAAAAGTTAACCAAGTACCCTTTTAAAGGATCAACTGCCAGAGGAATCCCAGTCTTGTTCAAATTCAATCCAAAAAAATAAAGAGAGATCAATAAACTTAACCCAAATAGAGATTTCTTTAAATTTTGGTTTAAAATCATGTGTCCTTTTTTTAAAAAGGAAATGTTTCCCACGGATTAACCAAGGACTATTAGAGAGAACCATATCAAAATCCTCAGAACAAACAAACTTAAAAAAGAAAAAACCATCAGTAAGTCAAATAAAATAAACAAGGCCATTGAGTTTCCAACTTACTAATAGATTGTAAGAGATAATTATAAAAAGGTATTTTATATAGAGCATACCCAACTAGAGTAAGATTCCATTTTATAAATTCTTCCTTAACTTCAAGATTCAAAAAAGAAAACAAGGTAAATATGAAGAATTAAAATCAGTAGTAGAAGTACGCAAAGAAATAAGTCATTTCCAATTTAAAGAAGGGGAATGAACAAGAATGGAACGAGGGGGAGAGGAGGAAAAGGGCAGGGAGAAAGAAAGAGAGTTCATAGTAACAAAACTAAGGGCAGAGCCCCTGTACATGAAAAAAGATCACCAAATTTCCGGTCAGAAGAAAGGATCCAATAATATTCCCAAGAGAAAAGAAAACAAGTGAATCTTCTCACTCAGAAAACCAAAATAGAGCCAAAAGAGATCATCAAAAGGAGAAACAAGAAGCCCTGACCCCTTCCTTGCAGCATGCATCGGAACGTTCCAGGAGGATCCAGTAGATTTCCCAAGAGGAAGGGGAAAAGATGGATCACACACTAAGATACCCTAACAACGCCAAAAAATGCCAAGAGGAGCTCCAAGAAACCCTAGCCCTCTCCTCGCCTCATCTCCCCACAACCAGACAACTTCTTAATAAATATTAATTATTGATATTTTTGCTCTACTAAAAAAAAATAATAAGATTGTTCGTTCTTGTCTTATGTTGAGTTATTGATGAACAAAAGCCATTTGTGTAAACAAGTTAATTTTATAAATTCAAGAGGATCCAATAGATTTCTAAAGAGGAAGGGAAAAAAATAGATCACACGCTGAGACACCCTAACAATGCCAAAAAACACCAAGAGGAGCTCCAAGAAACCCTAGCACTCTCCTCGCCTCATCTCCCCACAGTCACACAACCTCTTAGTAAAATATTAATTATTGATATTTTTGCTCTACTAAAAATAAATAATAAGATTGTTGTTATTCTCTTAAATTAATTTATTAATGAACAAAAGCTATTTGCATAAACATATTAATTTTATAAATTCATTTAGACATTTATTCAATTAAACTATCATTTTATAAGCTCGTCAAGCTAATTGTTAATACTATTGATAAGACTAATTTGAGTAATTAATAAATTACTAAATGCTCATTATTTTTTTGAACAAGATGCTGTTTTAAAGCTCAATAATTACAATATGAACCAAATATGAGCCGAGCTCAAATTAAGTTTAAAAAAAAAAATCTAAATAAAAGGTAAGTTAAAGTGACTGACCATTATCATAATCATTCATTTTTTTCCTTTTTAACAGGAGAAAAAAATCTCATTGTAGTCAACACCATCATTCAAAGTAAAACTCTTGGCAAGTTAGCTTTATATTATTAGATGTTATCATTTGAATTATGTTTGTTCTTAGGACTTATTTACAATCAACCATCTCAACCTACAAATATTTTTGATAAGGATTTAGACAATAATAATCCATAAATTCTAACTCTTCATTCATGGTGTCAAATCAACCAAATAAACTTAACAATTTTTATGAATATAAAAAATAAAATTGAATCCTCATCAATTCTCATATCAAATTCAATTTTTTTGTAGACAAACCATATAATTGTTCGAAATAATAGATCTTATCTGCCTTTGAGACATTGTTAATGTTTCATCTATTGCAGGTCCGTTTGTAACAACTTAATATAGGAGAATTTGATCTTTCATTTGTTGTTCAAATAAGGTTTAGATTATTCAACAATTATATGAATAACAACATGGGAAAAATAAACAATGGGTAAACAAAATTGCACCATGATTTTCCGAAGTTTCACTTTATGCACTTCCACATTACCACTACTTCCATTTTATAAGTTTCACACTAACACTAAAATCATCATTCTCTATGAATTTAACATTTCAAATTTTCGCGATTCTTGTATTATGATCAAGATAATAAAACATATCATTTAGAATTTTTTTACTCGCCAATGAAAAATCACAAATGTTCTTAAGTCCTTTTTTTTTCATGTGAATTATAAATTGATGTTTTCATCAGACAACCCCAAACAAAAAGTTGCCTTAAACATTACTTTCTTTCCTTAAAAATTTAAAATGGAATATTCAAAACCGACTAAAAACCCAATTTAGCAAATAAAAAGTTCAACAATTCTATTATTATGGCTAGGACCAACAACTAAGAAAAAAAATCATACCATTTAAATTTTCTGGAAAACCAATGAAGAAGAAGTAATTGGCTATTCTTAAGTCTCTTTTTTTCATATGAATTAAAAATACATATATCCATTCCTATCACACACCACATGTAAAGCATAAAGGAACAAATAGAAAACCTAGTAAAAGGATATAAGTTAAAAATTTAGACCTAATTTCAATAATTATCAACATGATTTTCACAATATTTGTGCCCACCAATAAGACCACCATAGCACTAAAACCAATAGCACCTATTAATATTCATCAAAATATAAATAAAACATAATTGCTCCACTGAGTCAATTACATAGTTCTATCCTTAAAACGCTATTAATGCTATGCTTAAAGCATAAGCTTAAAAGTGGCCTCTGGATGATGTGTAACTAGTAAGCTGAAAATTGTATAATATGAAACATGAGTTTGCAAGAAACAAACTCAATATGTGAAACCCAACTCAATATGTGAAACCCCTCTAAGTATAAACGACAATGCACATGACATGGATACGAGCAAACAAAATGACAAAAGTAAAAGTAAATATTATAATATAACAGTTATAAATAATGTAAAAAAGATAACATTTTCAAATTAAAAATAATTTAATAGTGCTCAACTTATAGTAAAGCTCATTAAGAATAATCTACATCAACCCATAAACATTATGTCTAAATACTAAACATCCACTTGCATGCATACTATATATATGTTCCATATTAGCTATATAATTTTCTATTTATATATATACCTTGAAACAAGAAAAGATAAACATCAATCTCATGAAAATTTAATGATCCTTAAGAGAGTCGTTACTGTATGAATCCATCAATCTGACCAGCCAATGTCCAAATGAACTAAATATCGACAATATATACATCATATATATAGGAATGCATCATATGAGTTTTTATTACATCAAAAATTTAATTTTAATATAAGTTATAATATGATCAAATTTGATAACAAATCAACTCAACCAAAATTTATATGATCAATATATATTTCTCAACAACCAAAATAATATATATGAACTTTTAAGAATTTGTGAATTAAATAACACAACAAAGCTAATATCACATAATGTTCAAATGAACATATGCCCTAATAAGAGCATAACAAAAAGTAGCAAGGAATATGCCCCTAATAAAAAGAGGTATGTTTATCCCTTATTCAATAAAAAGTCTCTTATCTGACATAAATTAAAAATAGTCCAATGCATTAGCCATAAATCCATATGAATCTTCCTCTAAACTTATTGTTTCATAAATCCTAAATTAGGCAAATTGATATCAAGTACAAACTCAAAAGATGGAACATCAAATGCTTAAAAAATAATATATATTTGAGCATATTTGTAATCATTGATTTCCATAGAGTCCCTGTAATTTATACTTTGACAACCAATCCTTAAGATTATGAAATTATTTAATGATTTCAATGTTAATTATCTTACAAATTGTTCGATGAAATCTTTAGCACCATTTTAAAGGTTTGATTCTCATAAAATCATTAAATATAAATGAAGAATGTATAAATTTATATTCATAAATTAATAAATCTCAACAAATAAAATGGCTTCTATTATGTAATATAGAATGAATTCTCTTGCCTAAACTGCCATTAATCACAGCCTATACAATTAATTTAAATTTATGTAAAATCTTTACTTGTTCTCAATCTTTCCACTATATAGGAAATTCACTGAATTATCTTTAATACTTTCTAAGTTATCTTTTGGAGGACAAACTTAATAATCAATATCAACATTTATGATTAAAAGCACGTATTATAAAGATGGCATCATAATATTGAATGTTCTGAATTCCTTATTTTATTCTAGTAATAGGTTTTGTTTATGCTCAAAGACCAATAAAAATCTTAGTAGATTAAACTTATAAATTATCTAGAACCGCATATAACACAAAAATATAATAAAATAGAATAAATTTTGGAGTTTGAGTTACCTTGTTGTTTAAAGGAAGAAGAAGATATGAAGATTGTGGCGAGTAGAAGAATGAGATAGCATTAAATCTTAAGCTCTTCCTTTCCCTCGAAGTCCTCTCTAAAATAACCTAATCGATGCTATTTAAGTCATCAAACCGGAAGTCTCCTTGCTTGTACTTGAAACCTTCAATTGGCTTCCACGCTCGCAAATATGCATTCTCCTTACGTATTTTCCTTTCTCCCTTCTATCAAGCTCTCCCGCTCGCTATCTCTTCTTCGATGCCTTGGTCAATCGCCCTCTTCTCCATTGCTCGCCCAGGCTTCTCTCGCCAACCATAAAAGTCTGTTTGGGGTTTAATAAGATGGTGCAGGTTGGTTCGATGCAAAGCATACAAGATATAATACTCACCCCAAAATTAACCTAAATCACAAATAATTTATCAACAATAAGTCTTATGCACGCACAAGCATAAGTTCTAAAGCAGACATTTCACTACAACATCAATACTACTGATCGACAATATGCTTAAACATTACATAAGCTATTCAACTGCAGGAATCCATTAGCACCAAAATATCAAAAAGATCAACCAAATGAAGTTCAAAATTCACAGTGCATCGATGTCACATATCAAACAATACATTAAAAACATGTTACAAGCACAAGTTGGGAATCATCAACTAGCAATCATGAAGTTAGTTGAAACTCACATCACACAATTGTACATTCATATATTATTATTTATGGAATTGGGGTTCTACACAACCCTTGTATTCTCAAAGAAATAAACACAAAATAGAAATATGAAAAAAAATCTCAATCAACAAACAATCATAGTAAATATCAAGCAATAAGAAGAAAACACTATTTTACCCAATAATCACTATTAAACTCAAGATCAATCAATGCAATTATCTCTATAATCAATTCTTGCACAATGGGAGCTTTTATTATAATTGATTTGTTCTTCCAGAGCTAACTTCCATTACAAATAATAATGATAATGATAATGATAATGATATTAATAATAATAATAATAATAATAATAATAAAGAGTATAGAGAAAAAATAGAAGAGGGTTAGAAGAGGACCGGGAACAATAGATGTGATACTAACTAAGCATATGAAAATTATGAAAGACCAAGGCGTGATAGTGCATACTTCGTCTAGGACAATATGGTTATGCTAAATTATGTTATCAAAATGTCAATTATCTCATTGGAATTGCCAGAAAAAGTAATAAGTAATTAAATTGGGTGTTCATTGAGATTGAGATAGTTCATGTTGAGATTAAGGGAGAACCTCTAAGAAGAGCATCCTAAGAATGATAATGAATCTCCATGAGAATGAGAAAGGATGTCCCTGAGAATGAGAACCTCCCAAAAGTCTTGAATTCCATCCATGATAATGTGCCATATGTAGGGTTGAAAATAAGAGGTTTGAAGTTCCAAAAATCGAAGAGTACAAAAATGGCTGTGTTCCTACTTGAAAGGCCATGGGGGTCAAAGGTCTCCATGAGAATGAGAACCTCCCAAAAGTCTTGAATTCCATCCATGATAATGTGCCATATGTAGGGTTGAAAATAAGAGGTTTGAAGTTCCAAAAATCGAAGAGTACAAAAATGGCTGTGTTCCTACTTGAAAGGCCATGGGGGTCAAAGGTCTCAACGCAAAGAGAAAACTTGATTTCTTTAACTTCAAAGTAGCTATTAACGAGTTTCAACAAATCAGACAATTGATTGTGGGGGCTTCATTCCAATGGCGCAGAAAAAAGGATCTTTTCAGAGCCCTTTAGGGCACAACACCTAGAAAGCAATGGTTTTCAAGTTTTAAGCCTCTAACACCACATCTTAGAAATGAGTTGGGAGTTGCCTCAACGGTTCACTTGTCATTGTCTAATTTTCAGTTATAACTAAAAAATCTTAAGGGACTTTTTGCTCTAAGAAATTACCTAATAATATGTTATTTGAAATTGGAGAAGGTGGGATGTTCAAGGAAATCAATCGCAAAAAATGCCAAAATTTTGTCTCCTTTAAAGTAGTGAAGTGGAGACGACATTTCATTGCATCATTAACTGATAGAAGTGATAACATTGACTCTGGACACGTAACACAATTAGTAGGGACTAACTTTTACCCCCGAGAATGAGCATAGGCTTTTTAAATTTTGGAGGTCATTGCCACCCAACACACTTTTGGCATGTTTTGTATCAGTCGCTCACCTTTATTTTAATCGCAGATCATTTAAGAAAATATAGTTAATGAAAATAGGTATGGTTCTCCATAAGGTGTGACTGTTCAGCTAATCTAATCGGATCACATGCTTAGAAAATACGAGCTGTGGCCCCATACCACCTGGTCAACAGCCAAATCAATTAAACTAATAATATCAAAGGCATGGATTTAGATCCTCTGATATCTGATTATCATAGTAATGTGCAATTATCCAGCCTAAGTATGGATATTGGATGAGGAGGATTGATTTCAAATAACTTTATGAAAATTATGTAAAATGATTTTGCTAAAATGTTGGCCTTCAAACCATATTACATGACTAGAAAAAATAATCATAACAATCTGAAATTGAATGACCAAAACAAATAATCACGATACTTGGAAGAAACAATTCAAATACCAAAAGCACAAGCATGCCCTTATCATAAACCACCCCTCATGAAAGGAAGCACAATCTGAAGCTTTGACAAACTCATTTCTGCTATGAATTGATGAAGAGAGAGCGCCATTGCCTTCAGCTATAGCCCATAAGAAAGCATCAAACAAATTTGTGACCAATTAAAATCCAAAAATTGAAGTAATTTAGCCTATAAGATGGGAATGTCAACCAAGTGGAAATTGTATCTTTAACTTGAACCATTCATGCAATACTC
Organism: Phalaenopsis aphrodite; assembly: GCA_003013225.1. Lineage (NCBI taxonomy): Eukaryota > Viridiplantae > Streptophyta > Magnoliopsida > Asparagales > Orchidaceae > Phalaenopsis > Phalaenopsis aphrodite. The sequence continues at coordinate 2,573,191 of NEWO01000037.1, read as the reverse complement.
TACTTGTGATCATTCATAGTCTCATTTCCGATACAACACACAAGGCACAAGAGTGAGATCCAACAACAACAAGCCTTTATCCCACTAAGTGGAGCCGGGTACATGAATCCTTTTTCTCCATTGTTTCCTATTGAGTGCATATTTTCACAAGAGTGAGATAGAGCCAGAAAAATCGGAGCTCTCCCAAACCTCAACCCCTTCCACTCCAGTCCTGCACACAAATAGCCGATCCCCACCAACTTCCATCCCACGAATCAAGCCCCTTTTCGCATCATCTTCCTTGTCCACAAAATTCCTCCTCCAAATCTTCTTCCTTTCAGCTCTACCTTCCCTCTCTTCCCCATCTTCCTCCACACGCGACCAAACTTCAAGACCACTCTCTCTACTCACAAACACCTGCCCATTGTAACAATTGACGATGCTGTTTGCCCCTCCACCGGCGATCCTCAGTGCAGCGCTGCGCTCTTCCAGGTATAACCATGGATCATCGCTAAGCTTCCTAATGTCCGCAACAGCTAGATCGCCTGACTTCCAACACACCTTGTAGATTGACATCTCCTTCCTGTCCACATCTACGTCGGAGAATGCGTCGCCGAACCTACCGCTCCGCGCTCCACTCCCTGGTTCGCTAGTTTCCCATACGGCTTTTCCCGTCCTAGGATCCCAAAGCCTCATGTAGCCCGAGTACCCAAACGCCCCCGAACTCACCGCAGAGGCAAACACCACCCCGCCTCCGACCTCCGTTAGATCCACAAGCTTTCCCGGAGACGACGTCCTTGACCCGCTTCCCGACAGCCGTCCAATTTCAGACACGATTTGTAAAGTGGATCGATCCACCGAAAGGATACAGTTCTCACGGTGAGGGCATTCGAAAGCCGCAAAGACAGGTCGCCTGCTGTTGCACCCGGGTTCAGTGGCTGCAATTGCGGTGACCCGAGCCTTATAGACGCGAGGATCTGATGGATCAGACCAGTTGACCGACGCAATCTGGCGACCGCTGGACACGTCGTACAAGTGCAGTCCTGGCGTCTCCAAAGAGCCGATCGCCGCGATATCCGGCCAGACGCATCGGAGGGATGCAATATCCTCCAGATGTGTGCGGACAGTTCCTGAATGGATTAGATTGGAGTCATAGGAAGAGATCTGGCCGCCATGAGCTATCCAGATGGATCCGTCATCAAAACCCGCATAAAGAGCCGTGGGATGGGCTTCGGCGGCTGGAATGAGGGTGGTCAAGAGGGTAGCGTTAATTCCGAGAAGAGGAGGTGGCGAGAGAGCCAGTCGAAGGCGCCCCTCGATACCGTAGTAGAGAGCTTCCTCGGCAAGGTCCTGCTTGGAGAAGCGGCGGAGAGCGGCAGATGGAAGGCGACCGGAGCGAAGGAGGGAAAGAAGAGCCGAAAAGATATCTGGATCACGATCGATGAAGATAGGCTCGTGCTCGTCGTTCTCGGTGGTGTGACGGGCGGAAAGTGCTGCGAGGAGAGAATCATGGCCACCAACCTGGAGAGTAGATGCTGTAGTCTCGAATTGCTTGCCGCCAACGTTGAGCTTGATCCGGTGGCTTTCCGTTGGTTGCAGAACTGGTTCGAGTATGCCGCCGCTGCTATCTGCCATGGCTCATGATTTGTAGATTATCGACCAAACGAAGAAGGACAATCGATGCAGTCGCGGACTGTGGGTTGTTCCTGAACGGGCGAACTGGAAATTTCTACGACCAGCAGCAGCCCAATAAATCTATAAAATTAGCCACATGAGGCTCGTTGTCCCAGTCAGGATTTAGGTCCTGTTTTTGGGAAAAAATTTGCGTACGTCAACCGTATGCAGAGATGGGTACATAATAGGGTACACAGGGGTTATATGGAGATTACAAGGGGGTTATAACCCCATTGTACCTCCCGTGTAACTCCGATGTAACCCCGCTGTAACCTTGTAATCCCAATGGATAAAATAAAAGCACGGGTTACAGCAGGGTTACACGAGAGGTACAACGGGGTTATAACCCCTTTGTAATCCCCATATAACCCCCGTGTACACTATTATGTACCCATCTCTGCGTACGGTTGACGTACGCAAATTTTTCCCCTGTTTTTGGGGCATAAAAGTGAGGGAGGCATTTTAAAATGACGCTGTAACACTTATTGTCAGATTATACAAAACTCAGTTTTCAATTTTGTGCAAGACGCGAACCACGTCCCTTGCGAAATGATCTTTACGTATCTGTCCTGACTCTCAGTCATTCCCGTGACCTTCATTCGCTCCCGTGACCCTACCCTCGGACGCCTTCAG
>NEWO01000037.1:2525749-2570271 GCA_003013225.1 Phalaenopsis aphrodite | reverse complement strand
TTTTCTGCTTGTATTCTTTCATTCGATCCTTCAATGAGCACATAAATGAACCATTGGAAAGAAAAGAAAAAAAATATCAATTGCTTAGTATGTATGCAGGAAAAGTTTTCTTTTTGCAAACTGTAACAATTTCGACCAATTTGTAAATGGTTCTTCATGCAAATTGTTTCATTATTATTTTTCAATTGTTTTGGATTTTGTAGTAGCAATATTTTTTGCTATGAAAAGAAATAGTTTGTGTTTATACATTAATTTGATAGAACTCAATGAATAAAGTTAAAAAGGCTGGATCATCGGCCATGTGGGATAGAGATGTAACTATTATATTTTGTAATCTATGCCTGAGGAATATTAAGGTGGGAAATAGGCACACTACTTATTTTAACAAAGAAGGGTATCAAGATCTTATGGTTAAATTCAAGGAAGTGACCAGAAGAGATTATGATTGTATGAAGTTGAAGAACAACTGAGATAAATTAAAGAAGCATTGGACACTATATAAAGAACTGAAAAGGGGATCAACGAGAATGGGTTGGGATCGAGTTAAGCGCACAATAGATGCAACAGATGATTGGTGGGCTAGAAATTATAGGTACACAAATATCTAATATTTCTTTATCTTGAATAAAATTTCACATTGGGTTGAAACGATTTTATTAATACAAATTTGTTATATATATCAGGCAGTGTCGTCAGCCAAAAAAATTAAATTCATTGGCATTGATCCAATACTGGAGGAGAAACTGGATGACATGTTCACTGGGGTTGTCGCAACATGAACTCATGTGTTCACCCCAAATGATTTAGGGTTTAGCAGCTCAGCACGGGAGATGGAGATCATGCAGATAGGTGATTCAGGAGAATTTCCTAGTCATGTCCACACAGATGTTCAATCAACTAGCGTGCCTAAGCGTCCCAGGGCAGAAAAGAAGAAGAAAGGGGTCTCTTTCATCAAAGGCACCATTGATACACTGGTTGAAACATGCAAATCAATGTCGTCATCCTTGCAAAACAGCTCAATTGAGGAGTGTCTTTAAGTCCCCAATATATATTCAGATGTTAAGGCAGACGATGACAAGTATATACAATACGTGAAGGTGTTACGAGACCCAACAATAAGACAGTTTTTTATGAAGTTGGAATCAAAATACCGAGTCAAATACATTACTGATTTTGAAAGATATCTAAAGCCCTATCCGAATACGAAGTACTACATTCCTGATTTTGAAAGATCTAATGGTGTAGCACGAGGCAAAAAAGATTTATTTAACAAAAAACACTCTTCATTGTGCAGCGTAATCGAAAGAGCATTCGGAGTGTGAAAGAAGAAGTGGGTTATATTATAGGATATGTCGACTTACCCTTTTCCAAAGCAAATACAAACAATTGACACAGTGACACTTCACAATTTCATCTGACGGCACCACCCCAGATCGAATGTGGAGTTCACCATTCTAGAAGATGATTCAGTGCAGATCCCACCTGAAGCATTCAAATACCATGTAGGACTAATGCCACACGAAGAAATGGATTCACATGATGCATGCACTCGAGAGGGTGAAGGTGCATCAGAGATGACGGCTTTACGAGAACAAATAACATATGACAATTGTTATTCGTGATTGAAGTAGTCATTTGTTATCTATAAAACATTATGTATTACTTACTGTTACAAGTTCAGTTCGCTTGTTTTGTGGTTGTTGGAAGTTTTTTTACAGTTTTCAAGTTAATGTATATCACCCTCAAAACATCATTATTAGTTCCATTACATGGTTGTTATTTCGGTTCTGAAGTTGTTTATCTCATAAGTTGGCATTTTCCATGAAACTTACATAAAAGCTCCATCAAAAAAATTAAGGCTGATGTTCAATCTGATAAATTCAGAATTTTTAACTGTTATGTTCGACCTTACATTATATGCATAGTAACTGAATGACAAGCTGTTGTTTCATGTGTTGAAGTTATTTTCCTTAGCTGTTGAATTATAAGTATGTTCACACTGATGTTTGTTGGGCTATCTCTTAGTTGTCTGATGGCTCAAATGACAAAGTCCTTTAAATATTAGGCATTTAAAACTCGTCTTAATTAAATTGAAGTTCTTTTGGTTGCATACACCATTTATGTGTAGCAATTATCTTGGAAAGTTTTGTATTTGAATCATAGCAGCTTGGATGAATATATAACTACCGCAAGGTAAGAATTTATGATGATGAATTTATAGTATTTCCAAATGAAATATTATCTGAAGGTTCTATTTCAAAACTGAAAGTTTGTTTTTTTCATTTCTTATATGGGCAAAATTTCTATTACATGGGCAAAATTTCTAGCAACTTGGATGACCCAATTCTTTAAGGGAAACCGCTGCTATATATATGAAATCCATTGTTGCACTTCAAAGTATCATATATATTTATTTTTAATGAAAATGAAAGGTATCTTGGAGTTACTCAAATCCTTATGTTTTCAGGAACTTACAATCATTCCATTTATCTGAAGAATGCATAGTTGTTGTTATATGAGATATGAGTTCTAAAAAAATTTACATGCATATCACACAGTTATTATGTGTTTACATGTGTCTGAGTGTTGTGTTTAAGAAAGCTTAATGGTCGGTTTGAAGCACCATCAATTTTTGCCAGATATTCTGCATTTGCCCTTGCACTTTGATTGGTTTAGATCTTGCTGGAATTATTTTCGTTCTTTGTTGAGTTGAAAGTGTCTAGTACAAAACTGGGAATTCAAGTTTATTCAAAAATGTACATTTGCAGTTTTTTTTCTGTATAAGGATTGCTATGTGAGTTGAAAGGAGCTGCAGTTTTTTCTCTATCATATCCGGATTAAAATGAGCACATCTTTTGAGTCATTATATTCTTGTTATGCAGCTTCTTTCTTAGCTCTATGTATCATTTAACTTTTTCAAGTTATCAGGATTACGATGCTCAGTCAAAGTTCATAATCGTTGGAGCACTTTGCTAATTTAACAAATGTAGATCCTCTCCCAAACTTTTGCATTATCTTCGACCACAAGCATCACATGATACATTATCTATTTTTAAAGTAACTATATATGACTGCCATAGTAACTGTTGTTTGGTTATCGAAACTGGATGGATGGTGCCTCTATTTGAAGTAGCTTGGATGACCTTTCTTTCAGGGCAACCACTATCTTTTGTATTTCGTTCAAGTATGAAAAATAATTTGTTGGGAGTTATGGGTTTATTTATGGGTTATGTTGGGAAAAGAATTTGTTGGATGCGCGGTGCATCTCTTTGAAGCAGCTTGGATGACCATATGCGGTTATGTTTCATGTGGGTTATGTTGGAAATTTTGTTGCTTATATGAGGGGATTATTGAAATCTTTATGCTTATATGACACTTTTTATTACATTGCTTACATGCTCCGACATACTTATTTATTTCGGCATTACCTGGAGTAGCTTGGATGACCATCAACTGTTGATTCACATTGCTTAGCCATACTTGTTCATGAATATGTTTTACATTGCTTCGGTTAAATGTATGAAATATGTAATTCAATGTTATTACAGCTTGGATGACCCTTCTTTTAGGGTAAGCGCTACTCCAGCAACAATATTTCATATGAATTATTCGGCCCTTCAAAGAAGCCTACAAAATGAGCTTACATGTTGCATTGAATTTATATTTTATTTATCTTGTTTTTATACTTTTTGTTTATTAATTTTATTGAAATAACTGTGGAGCAGCTTGAATGGCCAAAAAACTTTGTTGTCGACAACCATTGCTTCCACGCTTTGGTAAGTTGAGTTTCTTTATTTCCTTTAGTTTTTAACTAATCTACTCTTTTTTTAATAATTGCAGGACAATGAGCTCCAAGTATTCAGGGAAGTTTGGGCAAGTGATGTGCAGATGCGGGCTACCATCCTTGCTACTCACGTCACAACAGACACATAGCTACGGGCGGGTATTCTACAGGTGCCCGCAGTGGGGAGATGAACCGGAAGACTGCAAATTCTTCAGGTGGGCCTACAGTACAACTGTTTCTACGATATCTCAATTGGACACCGCTACTTGAAGTTCGAAAGTATCACAACGGGAGAACACCACATGTGGTTCTAGTACTTTCGTTTCTACGATATCTCAGTCAGACATTGCTCGGGGTTCTAAGGTATCAGAATCGAGCAACATTCGTCGTGATATGCTTTTATATTTTAAAGTCAATATTGTCATTTTTTTCCTTGTAATTTTAATATGTTATTTTTCATTTTTTTTGGGTTTCATTATAATCCATATTAGTGTGTGAATGTGTACTTCACTTTCGTATATGTTACTGTGCTTATTTGATGTAATCAGAATTTTTTGAGTTATATAAATGTAATTCAACTCTTTTGCATTTTTGTGTCTTGACATTTGAGAAAGTAACAAATTTTGTGTGACAAATTATTTATTCAACTAAAAAAATCTGCAAATAAGCTGTTTACAAAACACACAAACCAAACAGCTTATCTAGAATAGGGTCATAATAGTCATTTATCCAGAATCAGTTGTTTTCCAAACGCACAAACCAAACAGCCAGCCAACTTATCCAGATTAGTTGCTCATCAGCAGATTATCAGGATAAGTTGCTTATCAGTAGAAGTTGCAACTGCCCCAAACAGACTCTAAAATTTAAATATGATTTAATAAATTCAATAAATCCGAATTAGCAAATTCAGTCGTTATTAAATTCAGACTCATATTTTGTTCAGTTGAGGGGTTAAAGTCAAATTAAGGGTCTGTTTGGGGCAGCTGCAGCTTATCCAACTTATCCTGATAACCTGATGACAAGCAGCTGATATGGATAACATGTCTGTCTGTTTGGTTTGTGCGTTTAGAGAACAGCTGGTTCTGGAAAAATGATCAATCTGCCACTATTCTGGATAAGTTGTTTAGCTATTTGATTTGTGTGTTTTGTAAACAGCTTATTTGCATATTTTTTTACAAATTTACCAAACTTTATTAATGCAATCATAAAGGGGAGAAATGTGAAGATTGAAGAACATAAAAATGCAAAATATTCTTAAAATTAAAGATTAAATGTTAAGACATGAAAATACAAAATATTTATATCATATAAACATTTCAGATAATATCACAGAAACACAGTTATCTAAACAAAAGTGAAATACAACTTAACACACTAATATGTAATATGATGATACAAAAAAAAGAAAAGATAACATGTTAAAATTACAAGAAAAACAATTATAATGTTAACTTCTGAATATCTTCTAAAAAAACTCATAAAACCAACAACGGTGAGATCATCCACCATAGGTTTAATTGATATCGGAGCTTCAAATACAATACGCCTCTTTAATTGGCCAGTTGACTTAAGCTCCCTAGGGTTCATGCTAGGGCCTTCACCTGAACCGATAACCTGATCGGGGATCACCTAAGCTGAGATGCCAAAAAAACCCTGCTCGATTGGGTTGAACGTATGTTGAACCGTAGCAACAACCCCCTTGAACATAACATCCAATTTGTCTTCCAATTCCGGCTCAATTTCAGACAACTTAAATTTCTTTGCATTAGGTATTGCCTGCAACAAGAAGGGAGGGGATGAGAGCATATTAGGCGAAATATAAGAATAAATGTAAATTAACTAAAGAGTTCTCAGGAGTACTATATGCTTGACAGGATCTCAACCCAATCCCGTCGATTCCCGTTTTAGTTCTTTTCATAACTTCCAATCTTTCTTTAGTTGATTCCACTTGTTCTTGAATTTCAATATATCGTAAGCTCGTCCTGTCAATTCTTTAAACTTAATGGAAATATTTTGTCACTCTTCTTTATTAAAATAGGCTGTCGGTCTATTTCCAAGTTCATCTCCTTCATACAAAGATTGAAAAAAATGTTGGTAACTTCCTTGTCCCACATTGCTGATGTAGCTCCTTCTAATGGGACTACTAAAAAATATGGATCAAATAATGCACTCATATTGATAGTATGATAAAACAGTTGTTGAAGAAAAAAACATAACCTTAGATAAAATAGAAATTCATGTCATGTATGTCTTCCAAAATGAAGTACAAATATTTTCAAAAATAAATAATTTGAAATAATTCTAACAATATTTGATTTGGAAATAGCCCAATACCGACTCAGAAAATAGTCCAAACGAAATATCCATATATATTCCTTGCATTACATGTTAAATTTGGTCACAAAACTAATATTGCATTTGAAGCTATTCAACTACATCTCAAAAATCCTTGAAATGAAGCACAAATATTTTCAAAACTAATATAGCTATTAATGATGTGAATGAGAGAGTTTTGATGTTTGATGTCAAGCTATTAGAAACATGGCTATGCGAACCGCTCTTCAGGCAATGGATGCAATGTCATCCATCAAAATTTAGAAAAATTTACATACATGCTATACAATTATTATGTATGTATTACATACGAGAGATTTGATGTTTGACAACTTCATCATAGATGATTGAGATCCTTTCTTTAGGCAATAGTTTTTTAAAAAAAAATTACATACATACCACAGGTGTTATAGATGGTCGGGGATACTCTCTTTCAAGCAATGGATACACAGTTGTTATGTATTAACATATTTATTTTTCTATCATTATTCTAGATAACAATTTTTCTATCAGTAGTCTTGATGAGGTTCTATTTCAAGTAGCTTTCTGACTGCTTTGCAAAAAATATGCATTTGATCCTCCAATTTTGTAAATTACTCTAATTTAGCCTCTAAAAGCAATGCCTCCAATTTTGACCCAATATTTTCCTTCCATGCCTCATAATGATCACTTCAAGAAGTCCACAACACCTCCAAATAATAGTATCAACGCAAAGAAGCATAAGTATTACAAAATACAAGTACCAAACATCTGATTCATAACCAGAAATAACATCAGATCCATAACCAGAAACATCAGATCAATAAATAATAGTATGCTTGATAAAAAAAAATTCCAAACCATCGTACTACTTCGGCGAGGGAGATGAAGGAAACCAGATCCATTTGCAAAGAAGTGCAGAATGGCGTAATATATAAATCAGGACAAAGAAACAACCCAGGAAGATGAAGGAAATGAGGACTCGATTAGCATTCTGAGAAAATACCCAAAGACATCCAAAAAGAAACAGAAGGAGATACGATGGATACGAACATACCTTCAGGGACTTCTATAAGGGTTTTACGAAGGGGAGACACGAACGAGAGCTGCTTGCGGGGAGAAGAGCGACGAGGGGCGCGAGACCTGCTTGTAAATTAGGGTAGAAGAGCGACGAGACCAGTGGCAACGAGAGTCTTTCTGAACGATGAAACACAGATTGCGGGTAGGACCCCGCAATCCGCATGTAATAATAAATTAAAAACTCCATTTTGTAAGACGCATCTGGCAAGTAGTGTTTTCAAAACGCCACTGTAGCAAAAACACCCTCCCAAACGCACCCTAAATCTGTTTCACGTTTTCTTGCTTAACTAAATTCATTAAATTCATCTTATAGTCAGATTTAGTTGAGTTTTTTTTTGGATAATTTTATGATCTTTTGGGTTTCATACCGTCACAATAACTCTGTTTAGGGAGATGCTTCTAGAACTTTCTATGATGAGAAGGTATTTATTTGAACATGACATGTTAAAATGTGATGACCTAGGAAATCTGATTTTTTGAAAAAAATAAATATTTATAATTAATATCATCTTTTTCTATTAATTTGTTTTCTTCATCATAATTTTACAATCACAGTTTTAAAAATTGTAGCCTCCCAAAACATACCTTAAAAAGAAATGGAGCAAAGAGAAAATTGGATTTAACGAAGTGCCAATTTAACTACCGTATTTTCATATTTGGTTGGATTAACGTTAATTATAGACTTAAATCCTATTAGAAGTTGCTACCAAACACCCCCATAGTTTGATAGAATTTTGTGAAGTTTGCCATGTTTGTGGAGGTGTTGTTCGGTTCAGAACTAAGACGACGCCATATATTCAATCGACATAATTGAATGGAGTGCTTATTTCATACGGAGCCGTGGGTATGACTTTCAATTATTTCACGCAATTAATATCAATTTTAAAATTTATAAATATTTAAAATTGAGCCCAATGTCATACACCTTTTGGGATGGGGATGGTTTTAATTGGACGACTGTACACTCTTGCAAACGGGTCTCCGTACTCTTAATTCTGATTCAAAGAGTTAGTCAGACCACTATACTTATGCACAATTGACATAATCAATTTGACCAAAAAATTTGGGCCAGGGGACTACCTAGTAATTCACCAATACTATTAGGTAGCAGCAGTCAACTGAGATGGCACGATCAGTTCATCAAAGAGATAAACCTGATGATATATGAATAACAAACTCAATACTAAACTAAGATTTGATCAAGAAACCTCACCTGCTCTCCGAGGCATTGATTGGACAAACATAAGTTTTCAAGGATGATTTGTAAGAGGATGAGTAATCATGAAAAATAATTATTAATGTCAGCGGTTATATATGAATATAATAGAACTCCACACTAGAAGAAAACAATTAAGATAAAATGGCTACTCTTTGAGGAAATAAAGCCAGGCTGAGGACTGGTTCGACAGCCGCATCCGAATATGAGAGCTCGTCAACCGGATTTCTGGAGGACTCGCACAGCTTGGTTTAAGGCATAAATATACTCAAACAATAACTAAAATATTAAAGGCACGTGAATACATTCCTTTAGGCTGAACACAAATATAAAATTTGATTACTTTTATAGCATTTAAACAAAAAGTTTGAACGATGACAACGAACACAAATAAAATAGAAGGGAAAAAAAAAAACGATGCAAAGGAACCATTCAATCATGCAAAACGAAGTAGAAGAATAGGCTAGTGGTCAGATATAGTAGCAGCGAGGAGCATCAGAAGCCGCGCTAGCAGATGTCTTCCTTGAGGTTCCTGGGCCTCACGTGCACGCGCAATCCGTTCTTCATGAAGAGTGTCAGCGACATTTTCTGCTGCACACGATGCCCAGCCACCGGCTCAAGGCGATGGCGCAGCAGCACCGCAGACGCGATCGTCTTCATCTGGAGATAAGCCAAGTCCTTCCCCAAACACGTCCTCGGACCAGCGTTGAAAGCTACAAATCGGTACTTGTCCATACTCGGCTCAAACTGAAAGCTGTGGCCGCCATCAGACATCGTCAGCCAACGTTCGGGCTTGAACTCCAAGCAATCCTTCCCCCATATCGACTCCATCCTCCCGGCCGAATAGATTGAGTAGGTAATGGTTGACCCCGCTTTCACCGCCGTTCCATCTGGCAGCACGTCGTCAGCCACCACGTATTTGGAGTCCTCCGGCACCGATGGGTAAAGCCGCAGAGTCTCCGCCAGCGCCGCCTTCAGATAAACCAGCCGCTCAAGCTCATCAAATTCAAGAGGATTCTCCACCCAACTGCTTGCATCCGGCCCCCGCGTCTCCCTCAGCACTGACGCCATCTCCGCCAGAACCTTCCTCTCGATATCCCGCCTCTGCATTAGCGTCCAGAAGAACCAGCTGAGGGCGACCGAGGAGGTGTCTCTCCCGGCCAGCACAAAATTAAGGGCGATCCACTGCAAGACAGAGGCTGGAAACGCGTTGCCATTTCCATCCCGCTTCTTCATGAAGCGTGAGAGCAGGTCATCGGATGGATTATTCGTTCGTACATTAATCGCTTCCGTCATGTATCGGTCGACAACTTTAAGGCTTCGGCGGAGGCTGCGCTCGCTACCGAGCCCCAGCGCCTTCTTGATACGCCAGAACACGCCAGGGAAGAGGAGGCGCTGGAGCGTTGCTTCGGTGGCCGTATCGAATGCGCGAGCGAAAGGGTTGTCGGGAAGGTCAGGAGAGAGCGTCTCCGGATCCTTTCCGAAGGTGAGTCCGCATATGTTGTCAAAAGTGAGGCGAAGGAGGAGGTCTAGAAGGTCGACGGAAGATGAAGAGTTGGAGTGGTCAGCGAGGATGCGCCACAGGCGGGTCTTGATGGACCGGTTGGCCCAACGTGCCATGGCCTGGCGTAGAGTGCGGGTGGTGAACTCGAGGGCAGCTGTCTTGCGCTGGAGAAGCCAGGTGTCACCGTCGGAGTTAAAGATGCCAAGGCCCAGAAGATCGTGGAAGGCTGACTGCCAAATCGGACCCTTTGGGTAGTTGTCGAAGCGGGTGCGGAGAACGTGCTCTATATTGCGCGGATTGGCGGTGACGGTTACAAGTCCCTGGCGAACGAAGGGCAGTGGCAGCACGCTGGTTTGGTAGGTGGCGGCAGAGCCGGTGGATCGAAGGTTGTCGGCGATCCAATCGTGAATGCGGCTACGGTTGGCGATTAGGCCAGGCAAGCTGCCCACGAGTGGCCACACTTTGGGGCCCGTTAGTTTGCGGCTCATCAGCCAAAACCATGCCAGGTATGTAAACACCAGCACAGACAAGAGCGCAGCCGCTGCCGCTATTTCGGTTTCCATTCTATTTTTCTTCTCAACGATCTACAGCTGAAGGGGAGGAGCTTCGAGCTTTGCTGCTGCTTGATATTTTGTGCATGGATTCGAAACGTATTTATAGTGCAGGGAGGTGTTCAAACTTGCGATGGAGTCGTCGAGTGAGGGAATTGGTGGCAGTTAGGGAGGGATTAACCAAACTGAAAAGTTTAATAGCTGGATAATCGCTTCATACGCACAAGAATGCAATGAATTCTAACCGGGGTTTTGTTTTAGGAGAACCTCCATCTACTGTTCTTTCAAAACAAATATACATATCCTCTTTTTTTTTTTTTAAGATACTTCTAACTATATCGCTGCAAGAGATTATAAAAAAAAATAAAAATAAAAACTAATTTATAGAGATTGAGCTCACCGCATTACATGTTTTTATTAAAAGTAGCGCAATAGATTTCATTTCGAGTACAGCTGTAAAAATATTAATCTGCACGTTCATTGAGAGTGCGAGGGAAAAAAACTGCATAAAAGAAACTATTAAATCTAATTTAAGATAAACATAATAGAAAGTTTACTAATTATATATATATTTATTTATTATGGCCGAATAATAATTATCCAAATTTGAAGTCACTTTGTTTGCAGTGGTCGGCGGAGCAGAGCCGTTAGAGTGATAATTTTAGTTATCTAGAATGATCGGTAAAAGATGATGGAATGGCCCGTAAACAAACCTTTCTTCCGAGTTGGAGAAATTGTTGTTGTAAACAGCCTTAATTCCTGCATTGGTCGCCAGCCGTTCACCTGCAGGAGAAAATAGTCAAGCCTTTTTTTTTAATCTAACAGCACTGCATTCTTAATTGATTAAAATATTAAATAATAAGGGTAAATCTGGGAGCACAGCATATTTAATCAGCGTTCGTTCAATTTTATATCATAACAATTTTCGCTTTTCTGATAAGAAAAAACAAACAAAAATACTTAAAATGGGGGCATTATTAAAATAACTATTAATGAAATTTCAATTGTTTTTTTTTTTCCCGAATGCTTTCTAATTGCTACCAGTTCAAAAAAATGCAAATATCTTAAATTTCTATCTTTCAATAAAGCGGTTATAATTTTCTGAATTCTTATGATTTATCAATAAGTTTTGTGCAATGGTGGACAAAACTTCACAAGCTACAATGAACGGTTGTAGATTGCTGCCAAATGTATCATGATTTTATGTGACCCATTATTCATCAGAGGAAATGAGAAAAGCTAGGAAAAGAGATGAGATAAATAAAGCAAATCTATTAAAATCAAGCTTAGGATACTATAATGACGGTATCAAGAGTGGAGAAAGTGTAAAAAAAGATCAAATCCTTAACTTTCCCTAAGATCCTATATGTATAGTTAGAGACATGAGAGCTCAAACATTTTAAGCAAAGTTATAAAATAAATCATACATGCATAAAAAGTAAAAAAAACACAAAAATTATAGATTTAGAGTCTGTTTAGGGTAGCTGCAGCTGTTTGAAGAAGCAACTGTGAAGCTGCTGAAGAAGAAACTATTGTTCAAAAAACTGCGAAAGCTATTACAACATTTTTTTTTGGTGAAAAAGTCAAATCGTAGCTTTCTGGCATCCAACGTAGATAGTCAGGACTGGTAAGAAAACATAACTTTTAGCTGCAACTTTTTGAGAACGCAGAAAAAATATTAGTTTGTCAAACAGAAAAAACTGCGGTGCGGTACTAAACCGTCACCGCATCACCACTCCAAACACAACCTTAATATAGACGCAAACTAGATAACCGACTTTTGGAAAAGTCGTGAGGCCTCTTAATAGGCCAGATTATGTCTCTAGTCACAAACGAATTGTTTTTCCTTGAGTGGAGATGATATTATCCTTGAGCCTTAGTCAAAGCTTTTATATGATAAGCAAGCAAGTTCGCCATGCTATTAACAAGTAGACGCCTTGAACCAAGATGGTGTGTTTGTTACCTCGAGTCTTGACAACACATAGTGAGAGGCCCCGAATTAGGATACAGAGGAAAATCAATTTGGAGACTATTAGTGAAATCAACAAAGAAGACACTATAATAGAAAAGCAACCTGGAAGAACCCTCCAACTCAACACTACCTTTGCTGCTAAAATGCCTGACGTAAGCGCCAATATAGCCCGTCATCTACATAATGCCAACCCCCGAGCTTGCGTTATTAAACATAAATTGACACCACTCGCAACCAAAATTGTTGAACTTATTTGCCAAAAAGTAGGGAAAATTCTTGATGTCAAATTCAGCCAGGTTGATTGCTAACATGATAATGATACTAAAATCCAATGACAAGTGAAGGGTGTATATAGACTTCACTAACATTAATTCATCATGTTCGAAAGACAGCTATCCATTGCCTATATTAGACACCTTAGTTGACTCTACAATCGACTACTCCATTACAAGCTTCCCATATACTTTCTCTAGCTACCACCAAATTAAAATGAACCCTAAAGATTCAAAAATATTGCATTTATCACAAGAGGCAAAATTTATTGATATAATGTAATGACTTTTGAGCTTAAAATGCAAAAGAATTATTAATGTAATTGTTGCGAGATTTGTACTTCCTAGCATAGAAATGAAACGCAAAGAACACAAGCAAACACTGATCGTTTACGTGGTTCGATCCAACTGGATCTACGTCCACGGGAGGGAATCAATCAAATAGTTCACTAAGGCAAAAGAAATGGAGAATACATAGCTTATACATAGAGATGAGCCCTCATCTTCCTTCTATGGCCTCCCTCTCAAGCGACACCTTGATACAAGGCCTCAAGATGCTCTCCTCCTCTCTAGCTCTCTAGCTATTCTCTTATCTTTTGTGGTAGCTTAAAATCTCTTCCCTTGCTCTCCTAAGCCTCACACCCTCTCTATTTATAGAAGCAAGAGAGTGGTAGGTGGGAGGTGGGTGAGCGGTAGGTGAGCGGTAGGTAAAATGTGGTAGGTGAGCAGTACCACATTACAAAAGTGTCATTTTACCTTAGTTCAATAATTGGGGGTCAAAATAATAGTAATCTTTTTGAAACAAAAAG
This sequence comes from Phalaenopsis aphrodite, assembly GCA_003013225.1. Lineage (NCBI taxonomy): Eukaryota > Viridiplantae > Streptophyta > Magnoliopsida > Asparagales > Orchidaceae > Phalaenopsis > Phalaenopsis aphrodite. The sequence continues at coordinate 2,556,770 of NEWO01000037.1, read as the reverse complement.
AAAGGACTGTTGAAATTTATGTTGGTGATCTTTTAACTAAAAATAAATTATAAGCAACCTAAAAGAAACATTTAAAACACTAAAAAAGTTTAACATGAAACACAATGCACTCATATATAACTTTGGAGCTAGGTATGGTAAGTTTCTTGGCTGCATGCTTACTCTAGAATGTATCAAAATGAACTCAAATAAGATTAAAGTTATCTTGAAAATATCGACTCCCAATGAAATCAAGGATCTTCATAAGCATGAGTCGAATTGCCAACTTAAGTCGCTTTATGTCAAGGTTAGGACATAAAGGTTCGACTTTCTTCAAAGTTCTGAGGAGCGCAAAATGCTTTGAAGACCTTTATCCAACTAAAGAATTTCCAAACATCCCCTCCTTTTTTACAAAGCCCAAAGCCAAGTAAAAGTTGAAACTTGTCAAAAGATTACACGTCACTTTCTGAATCCTTATCAATTCTCTTGATTCAATTTGTCCTTCTCTATGAAGGCTCTGATTGGGTCTCTATGTTCAGTGCTCTCAAGGTTCAATTTGCATCAGAACCAACCTATTGACTAGTTTGATGATAATGAGAAGGCATATATGTTAGGGTGAGATACATGTAGACATCAATACCTCTTAACCAATTTAGTGAGTGGAAGAGAATCTCACAAAGATAATCTAAGGCATTGTGGAGTGCTTGCTCCAAGCATTTCATTTTTTTCCCCTCTTGTTCGATAGTCAATTGCATCATGTTCGATAATCAATTGCATCATCGAGAAAATTTGTGTAGTCGGCTTGCACCCTCATCTTTCAACTCATTTTGCAATGATATTTCCTTTCTAATAAAACATACTACAAAGACTTAATTGTAGAGGCGAACCAACGAGTTACCCAACTGTCGAATTCCTTTTCACTTTGATTTGTAAGGGAACCTCCTCTTGTTTATAACATGCTAAACTTGGATTTATTTAAGGGCAATTCAAACACTGTCCACTATGTCCATTGCTTTTAAGTTCATGATTCCTCTATTGGCAATCAGTGATGTTGTTACATATTTATTTTTCATTGTTATGTTAGAGGAGTCATTTTAGGGTGGTTCTTAAGCTTCCAACGAAAGGCATCGCTTCTTATACTGGCTTCAAGAACAACTAATCACTTATTTCTTAAGCATGCAGAAGTTGTTAAGAAATTCAAACATTAAACAAAGGCAAACCAAGATAATATGCCTTGATACTTTTGTTTATCTTTTATAGGGGCAATAAACGTCAAAGATTTAGAGCAATATTAAGCAAGATGTGCTCACTAAGGGCCTCGAAAGAAGTCAAATTCCCCTACGCATTAGACATTGAAGCCGACCAAAACTTTGATTGAGTTGCATAAACTTATCCATAATTATATTAATGCCAAAGAATATGATCAGCTAGCCTTAGTTCAAGAGACTTCCACCAAAATGGCAGGGGAGCGCTGCAAATATCTTTGGCATGCCCGACATAAGTCAAATCACCGCCATAGTAATACGTTTATTGAAAAGTCACATTTCTGCAACCAAGAGGCTTGAAAGGGAATAGACATCGTATGATCTGTCCAAAAAAAGATAAGATGCCACACCTTGGGTCTAGACGGTAGCATACCGCGACAACTCATGACATGATGAAGGGATTGCCCTCAAATATTACAACAAGTCTCAAAGTCAATATCATTTTAAACAATTCTTATATTCATAACAAATGCTCATATAAAAGTAATTATAAATATAAGACTATATAAAAGTAACTAATATCTCATTTCATATTCATAGAATTCATGCTACAGGCACAAGTCACAAAAAGTAAGATAAAACAACAAACTAAAAGAAACCGTAAGAAATAACTTCAAAATCAAAATTATCAAAACTCAACAATAAGACAAACTAAATTACTTCATAAACCAAAAAATATCAAATAAAAGCCTATTGCTAAAAATTCTACTCTTTTGATGATTGTCCAACAAACTAATTAATTAAATTTGTTATGAAGAAAATTAATAAATTTGACTACTCAATCCCAACAAACAACTTATATTTATTAAAGTATAAATAGCAAGGCATTGAAGCATACAACATAGATAATAAAAAATGCATAATTTACCTTATACCCATTAAATTATCATGTTCAAATAATGAAGTATCACATATTCTAAGGTAGTTTCTAGTATGATGATGCTCATGATCATTTATATAATAAATTATAATCAATGTAATTTTATTTAAACACCAACATATCCAATCATATCATATATATTTAATCATATATATCTAAACCCGACTCATCAGTCAGTTATTTTTCCATTATATATCAATTTAAATATAATAATTTTTATCAAGACACCATATAATAGAGAAGAAAACACCACTCAAGAAAATTTGATGATTTTCAATAAAATCATTACTCCTTGAGCCAATCAACCAGGCTAAAAATTGCACTAAGGATTATAATTTGTATATATCATAAAGAACTTTGAATAAATATTTAATAAATAATATGATCAGTACTATTGACATAGAATTTTTATACTATAAATAATATTATCTAACCTTACTTAATCACTTAACTGGAGAAGATGAAATACTTTTTGCTATAATAATAGCAAAAAGTAAGGAGAAGAAAACAACAAATGAAGAAAAAAAACAAGAAATAAGACAACGAAGTAAAAGAAAGCTCGCTGTTGAAGGAGAAAGAAAAGAATTAAGGGTTTGTCGACAACAACTTTTGATTGAGGAAGAAGAATGCAGGGGAGAGGCTTCTCTATTATTGATTTTTGGTTAAACTAGGAGGGTGGGTGTGAGAAGGGAAGCCTGAGGGGCTACTAAGAAGAAAATGAGGACACCATGCAATGGCCACCCTTTAAAAGGTGATCAAAGGGGCGAACAATTGCCCTTCGATTGCGGGAGATAACAGATTTGAGGTAGGAAAAATTTTCGAGGTTGAGAGAGATTGAGATGGATGAGGATTCATACGCTAAGGTGATAACAATCAAATTCATAGGCTAGAGTTGCACTAAACTATGATATTGGATGTCCCACTAGTTGAAGAACTAATTAGGCACTCAATTATGGGTTTCAATGGTTGAAGTACCGATTGCCATCTGCAAGAAGAAATACTTAAAACGATGAATGCCAATGCACTCAATGCCAAATTTCAATGATGAAAATTGTGTTCCACAAATACTGTGACTATGACATACAGTGGCATGACCTATGTGATGTAATTGAAGAACACATCCATGAAGATATGCTAAAATAATTCATCTTTGTTGACCAAAAGCAAAAACATTAAGATAAACTAATGTTTATTTAACTTCAAGTGAGTACTCTAGAACTTGCCAGCACCATGTTGCGTTTGAAGGTCTCAATGCCAGCCTCAATAAATTTTAATCTAAATTAGGATTTACTTATTAAATAAGATCATATGACTACATGAGAATTAGTGTAATTACAAGGGATTGCCATATAGCCGTTTTAAAAAATCCCGCATCGATTATGAATAAGGGATGATTGGAGCCTATAAAAACGCCTCACATCACTTGGTTCTATGATCTAAAAAATCTCAATTTGCTTGCTTAAATATTTGAGGAGGTCCTGTAAAAAGATATCCTAGTATGCAGTGGTTCATTTTAATTAATTACCAAAGTTGTAATTTATAATTGAGATAGTGAAGCTGCAATGTTGCCAGAGGATTTAGGCAAATTGTCGAATCTCGTAAATCTTTGTGCGTTCTTTCCATTTCTCATACTTTAGTATTTTGATATTCTTTTAATTTGTAGTAGTACCCAATATTCGTATTCTGGTTTGTTGTTGTAGCATGAGTAAATACTATTCACAAGTATAATACTATTCACAATTACTGTTCATAGTGAAGTTAGTTTTACAGTGGAAAATATCTGATTTTCCAACAAGTGGAATCAGAGTTGACAGCTCGCCTTAGGCTTTATTGTAATTTTCACCTGAACTTGAATACTACATTTTATTTGTAAAAATGATGGAAGCACCAAAGTCTCCTGTTAGTATGGCATCAACCTTTTCATCACCATGGATGAGAACTATAATCTCAAGGGCAAAATTTGTGGTGGTGTTTGACAGTATTGATCATTTTGGCATATAACAATGCATAGGCTCACTTTTTCAGCAATGTCTACACATCGCCATCGAAGAAAAGAAACTAGAAGAAATGCAAGAGAAGAATTGGAAGGTGATCAACTGCTTGGTGTGTGGAACAGTTCGTCCGTGCATGTCTAGAGAGCAGAAGTTTTCATTTAAAAATGAGACTTTGGTATACAGGTTATGACGTTGGAGGACAAATTTCTCGTGAAGAACAGTCAGAATAAGCTTCTGATGAAGAAAAGATTATTCCAGTTTGAATACCACCCAGATACCACTATCTACGATCACATTACTGCTTTCAATGAGTTCTTGGCAAATTTGATCAACTTAGATGGAACTTTTAAGGATGAAGATTTGTATGTATGTCATTACTAACTCTTCCTGATGAGTTTGAACATTTAGCAACTACTTTATTTCATGGCAAAAACAAGAAGTTTCTCTTGTTATAGTTTGTGCCAATGATTTAGTAGATTATCTGCTCAAGCCATATAAAGCATGCAACTACTATAGACCTAATAGTAGGATCACAAGCATCACGAGAGCAATTTTATGTCAGCATAGTTATGTTAAGCAATCAAAATGTCTTAAATTGAAATAATAAAAAAATATATAATAAGCATAGAAAATAATTTAACATTGTGTATGATCGATAACAGAGCTAGTCATAACTGAAGTATAGATATATGACTCTATTTATCGAATTAAAAAATATTTATAATTTTTCATGCTTACTTTTAAAGTCTATGTCACTTATAAATGAACTTACCTCTTGTTAAGTATTAAATAGAATTTCAAATCCACTCACCGCATTCAATTATGCCGAGTTGCATTGTCTTCCAAATACATGGTATAACAACAATCAATAACGAATAAATAATTTTATCAAAAAAATATTTAAATTAAAATAATTAAAATAATTGTCTAATTCATTAAATCAATTCAATAATTATCAAGTTCAAAAGTTGGTTCATATCATTTTTTTCAATCCGATTTTAACATTAGATAACACTAATTAAAGGATGTTCATGATCTAATCTTCATCTTATCATATTTTTAAAATCATGCGTTCATTAACCACAAAATTGAAAGAAACATAAGAAATTAATTCAACAAGTAACTTCATACAAAAATACTCGGATCAAATGCTTTCCACAGGAAACCAATCAACCGAAATCACGTTTATAACAAATTTTATATTAAATAGAACTAATTCAAATGGCAATCACATGTTATAAAAATATTTATAAAAAAAGAAAAAAATATATTCTCATCTTTAACTATCATATAAAAGTTCCTTGAAAATTTTAACAATGAAATTAAACTTTTTCATAAATCGTTTAATAAGAATAAATTTACAAATGTACGAATATGCTATAAGCTCTTTTATTGATATAAATTGTTGGGAGAACTTTTATCATATCAAAGAGTACTCTGGTTTGAACCACAACCCCTCCATGACTAATTCCTCCATAATCTCATCAATCGAACATAATTAATGTTGCGTATTGTGGAGCCTGGTCCACGATTTGATTTGATAGTTTCAACATCTATGGAAGTTATTAAATTGCATTTAATTCCTTCTTCTTCTATTTGATTCTCCCGCCTTCCTCCTGTTGGTGAATTGAGGAAAGAAATAATTATGATTGCTTAATATTGCTTTCTCATATCTCCTTTAATCCCACCGTTGCTTCTTCTGAATTCACAAATTAAAGACTTTCCTTAATGGGCCTTGAATTGAAAGGTTTAAAAGGGTTTTAGCTGGAAAAAGAAAGGGAATGCGATTAAGCTTATAGAAGAAATACTATCGCATAGTGGCTTCCTCCATCGATCTCCCCTTTTTGTGTTTTCTTCTTCTTTAAGGGCTAACGGGTAGTGAGAGAGAGGAGAGAGAGAGAGAGAGGAAGAAAGAGGAGAGTTTCTTGCAAACGTCGAGACGATCAACGGTGTAATCCTCAGAGCAATAAAATCCTCTGCAACTCTATGGACATTGGCACTTTGTCGAACCACGTAAATCTGTCTGTTTCTACTGTGCTTTTCTGTTTTGTGAATTTCTCGTATCATTTTTCACTTTATTGTCGTCATTTTTTTCACAACAACCGATATCAGAGATGTGGTTTCGGATCTAAGGAAGAACGATGACTAGAGATAAAGTGATGTCATCAGGGATCGAGAAGTTTATTGGCAAATATTTTTTTTACTGGAGGATGCAAATAGAGGACTACTTCTATGAAAAGAAACTTCATCTTTCGTTATTGGGAAAACGACCTGAGAAGATGAATGAGGCAGAACGAAAACTATTAGATCAATTTTGGGGGTTATTCGATTAACCTTGTCCAGATCCGTTGCCCACAAAGTCATCAATGAGATGACTATTACCGATCTCATGGTGGCTTTATCAGGTATATATGAAAAGTTATCGATGAATAACAATATGCACTTGATGAAAAAATTATTCAACCTGAAGATGGTGGAAGGTGCGTCTGTCGCTCAACATTTGAATAATTTCAATACTATCACAAATCAATTGTCGTCTGTGAAAATTAATTTTGACGATGAGATACGTGCGTTGATATTGTTGATTTCATTGTCAAATAGCTGAGAAGCCATGAGATTGAAAATTAGCATTTTTGCAGGTAAATCTAAATTGAAATACGATGATATTTGTAATTTAATTTTGGCTGAGAAGGTGCGCAGGAAAGATTTTGGTGAGATCTTAAGTTCGTGTTCGACATTGAATGTGGATTCCAGAGAAAGATCACATGACAGAAACTCAAATAGAGGAAAATCAAAATCAAAGTCTGGTCAATAGACAATCTGCTGGAATTATGGCAAAACTGGTTGCATAAAAAAAAACTGCAGGAATCCCAAGAACAAAGAGAATGATAACGTTAATGTTGTAACTGCAAAAGTACAAGATGTGTCATTGCTGACAGCTCACAGTTCTGTTGATGACTGGATACTGGATTCAGAGGCTTCCTTCCATATATCTTCCCATCGGGAGTAAATGTGAAATTATGTTAAAGGTGACTTTGGGAAGGTATATCTGGCTGATGAAAAAGCTCTGAACGTGGTGGGGATGAGAGATATTGATATTACACTCCCTAACAAGAGCAAATGAACTTTGCAAAAGTTCAGACATATTCCTGAGTTGAAGAAAAACCTCATTTATGTTGGGCAGCTCAATGAGGGTGATCATTCAGTAGTGTTCTTATATAACACCTGAAAGACTACCAAAAGAGCATTAGTACTGACTCGGGGTAAGAAAACTGACACACTATATATGACTACATGTTTACTAAATACTGTTGTCACTACGGTTGCAGAGAGCACGACAGATCTGTGACATTGCATGCTTGGTCACATGAGTTAGAGCTATAAAGAAATCTTACAAAATGAAAATTCATGCAAGTCGGAGCTGACAATGAAGGAGGTGACAGATTCTCTGCCAGAGAATCAAGCTTGGGAGCTGACAGAACTTCCAACAGGGAATAAGACATTGCACAACAAGTGAATATACTGATTAAAGACTGAGTTTGATGACAGTAAGAGGTACAAGACTGAACTTATTGAAAAAGATTTTTCAGCAGATGCATGACATTGCCCATGTAATGGAAGTTGTAAGCAAACACATGAGTAACCCAAGAAAGAGTTTGGAGGTACAATGTTATGTTGATGTTGATATGTCGGCTAAGGGTGTTACTCTTGAGAAGCTGAAGTTGTGCTTGACTTCAACTGGCCTTCTGGCATGAAGATCGGGTCTTTGAGTCGCAGAGGTAAAAGATATCACTTTTAGAGAAAAGGGCGACGCAGTTAATGGATGGTGCAGTTTGTGTCCAATCTCCAAGTGGGAGAATCGTTGAGTATGGTGGAACCCGGTCCACGATTTGATTTGGCAGTTTCTACATTTATGGAAGTTAATTAAATTGCATTTAATTCCTTACTTCTTCTATTTGATTCTCCCGCCTTTCTGCTGTTGGTGAATTAAGGAAAGCAAAAATTATGATTGCTCAATATTGCTTTCTCATATCTCCCCTAATCTTGTTGTTACTTCTTCTAGATTCACAAAATAAAAAATTTCCTTAATGGGCCTTGAATTGAAAGGTTTTAAAATGGCTTTAGCTGGAAGAAGGGTATACGATTAAACTCACGGAAGAAATACTATCACATAGTGGCTTCCTCCATCGGGTTTCCCCTTTTTTGTGTTCTCTTCTGCTGTAAGGGTTCTTCTGTAAGGGCTCGTGCGTAGTGAGAGAGAGGAGAGAGAGAGGAAGAGAGAAAGAGAAAGGAGAGTTTCTTGTAAACGTCGAGGAGATCGACGATGTAATCCTCAAAGCAATAAAATCATCTACAACTCCGTGGACATAGGCACTTTGCTGAACCACTTAAATCTATGTGGTTCCACTGTGTTTTTCTGTTTTGTGAATTTCTCATTCCGTTTTTCGTTTTATTGTTGTCATTTTTTTCACAACAATTGAATGATTGAGAATGTTTTTCCATCTGCCTATGGTGCATTCACACTTAATATATCACATATTAAATACTTTGATAAGTATTTAGAGAAGCCCCTACTAGATTTAATAAACCAAAAATTTTATTTTTCAAAGCCCAAAGTTCAAACAATCAAAATTATCAATTTAAAACTTTATGATGACCGTATCACATTAATATCATGAACTAATATTAAAAAAAGTTTTTTTTTATATGGAAATATCTATTAAATATGAGAAACGAGAAATAACAAAAAGATAAAATACCATAAAAAATATATATTAATATATGACACGCTAAAAAAAAATCTACGTACACAAAATAGTGGGAGGATCCAATCTATTAACAAAAAAATTCACATAATATCATAAAAATACTTTTTTTCAAGGCCAATTACAAGCAATATTTCCATTAAAAAAACTTTTAAATCTCTAGTCAAATAAATGAATACTTAAAATTATGTTATAAAATTATAATAATTGATAAAAAAATAAAAAATAAAAAATTATGAACCATGCAAATCATATAAAGAAGGAGAATTCAAATAAATATAGAGAAAAGAGGAAATCGAATCAAAAGAAGTTGTGATGATCTTTTGGTTTATAATATAATCCGAGCATTTAATGTTTCGAAGTTCATGCTTATCTCGATGGTACTGCCTCGAGATTTCTTCTTCAAAGATTTGAAATGTTTTTATGATAACACAAATTGATGATTTCTATAATAAAACGACATAAGTTGATGATTTCTATAATAAAACGATGAGATCGGCAAGTGGAACTAGAGCTAGACAGCCTAGAGAGAGATGTCCGTGAGTGGAGATGAAAAGCTAGAGAGAGAGAAAGGAGAGAGTGGACTACATCGGGAATTGCATGCAGCTAACTGCACGGAAAACAGATTTTAATTTGTATTGATAAAGAAATAAATCTCTGAACCCAAGAGAGTACTTGATGGCTGGAAAATCGATCAGCGGGTCCGCTTGTGGGATTTGTAGGAAGAGAGTTTACACACTGCTTTTCCTTGCTCCCAACACTTTCCATCTGCAAAGGGAATATGGATACCCGCTACCTGCTTCTTGATTGCTCTCCCTTTTCCCGAACGGCTCATCTATTTTAACATTTAAACGGGGAAGTTTCTTCTCCATGCTTTCTGCTTGGACATTTTTAATGGGGGTATTAAAAAAAGTCACTGATACATGCAAATTGTAACCCTTAAAGGATGGCATAACTCAACTTTCAAGAAAGCCATTTTTTTCCAAAAGTTACGCCTAGCTAATAGTTAGGGAGGGCCTCTCTGAAACGACGAGGCCAGTACTAGTTACTTTCCGATATATAAAATGCACTTGTATTGCAGCAACACCTATAAATAAAGATGTCATTATATACACATATACATAAATAGATATGCAAGCTTCCTAACGCTGATAGCTGATCACTTAAAAATAATTCAGCATTTGCTAACTTCTTAACACCATTTTGTACATTAGGTCTTACGAACTATAAATACATTTTCATTTTCTAAGTGATGGATGAATATCACGGATCATTTTAATATTAAAAAAATGGAGAAAATCTTCAAGCCAAGCCTAAAGAATGTCTACTAGAAGTTCAACTATCAACAGGCAGGAAAATGGACGGTGAGAATTAAGTTGTGTTGAATATACTTGTAGATGAACATTTATCAGCCTAAAAGTTTGAATCAAAGACAAGAATTGCCCTCTAATCATCTTTATCTAAAAGGTGATTATTTTTTCTCTACAGAAATTCCTATTGACGGAAGGCTTTCACGACAAAAGGATATTTTTGGTTATTTTAGTCACTGCCATTGACAAGAAAAAATCACTCCCAAACGTATTTTTTTAATGACATACGGCGCTCGGAAAATCAAAATACATGTCAACAGGACGACCAACTCCGGGCAAGGTGAGGGCAATTAAATAAGCCGCACACGCCGGGAATTGAGACTTGTAATTAAAATCAGTATCGCTCGGAATTGACTATTGTAAATGAAGACGCATAATAAGACAAGGGCGCGATTAAACACGACAATCCCATATGCATGACCGGAATAAAGAAAAGAAGGATGTCTGCCCTCGGAGTGCCAAACTTTTTCAAGAGTGGCAGCTTTCGCGCTTGTCTCCACTCACACTACTACAACCTACCATCATGAATCGCTATTTCTCCAATCTCACTCAGATGCGCTAGTGTGTGTATTTATAAATCCATGACATATTTAATGCCCGGTAGTACCTTAATCAAATTTCTAGCAATCTGTTGAGCAGAAGTGCATAGATAGTCAAGAACAAAAAGGTTCATCAGAGTTCATCTTCTCAGTAGCTAGCAACCTGCTGCTAGAACAGAGTTGGTGCGGATTTCTAAAGAAGACGTATAAGAAGAGAAGCTAGAACAGAAATACAACGTCATAAGGAAGGGCCAAAACAATTTACAGTTGGCTGTTAGATAGGTGTGGGATGGAGGAGGCCGGGCTGTGTAGCAAGGCAGGGGCTAAGTGCGGGAGATGGAATCCGACGGCTGAGCAAGTGAAGGTGCTGATGGATCTCTTTAGCGCGGGGCTGCGAACACCAAGCACGGAGCAAATCCAAAAAATCTCATACCATCTCAGTTCCTTCGGCAAGATTGAGAACAAGAACGTCTTTTATTGGTTTCAAAACCACAAGGCCCGTGAACGCCACCACCACCCTCAAAAGAAGCGCCGCCGCCCACCACCAGCTCCGACGTCACCAGTACATACAGAACTTTTCGTTATAGAACCCTCAGAGCATAGGAAGTTCCCAGGAACTAAGCTGTCAGGTCTATCATCATACCATTCAAAAGATGTGAAATATCTTCGACGCATACTATTATAATTCCATGCAGGGGAATATGCATAGTTAATTAACTGTTTACATACATTAATATGCTGCGCAAGCACGCAGGTATCTGGAACGAAGAAATGGAGATGAAGAGAGGAGAGAAGAAGACGCTTAAGCTGTTTCCTTTGACTTCTAAATATGACTACGACGTTGTGGGAGCAGATCAGTACAAAACGGCCAGAAACTCTCCGCTGGGGAATAACATGGCAGGAGAGCTGCACTTCTTGGACGCTGTAATAGAACCGCCATTGGACCTTACCTTGGGCTTCTTCTAATTTCACTTCGCAAATACGTATACTACTAGCTAATGGCCGCCTATTATCCGTCTTGAGCAGCTAGCTAGCTAGACTGATAGTTACTCCGTGTCTGTACCAGTGCGTGTGTGAGGTGAGAGAGAGAGAGAGAGAGAGCAGGGCTGGGATGTAACAGTGAAAAAATTTAAGGAGACGTTTATTGCGATATTTTTAAAATGCATCTGTTATTCTTTTTGGTCGATGCTTTTGTAGCGCAAAAAACTTATTTGGTGAACATAAAAAGCTCTCAAAAGAAACAAATAAAAAATAATATCACAATTTGTACAACATTAGAGATACAAGTGTTCAAATAAAGAAACGGAAAACCTCAAGAATAAAGCCGAAGTTGGGAAAACCTCTTTAAAACCGGGGCAATTTCAAAAAGGCAACAACCGGTTGAAAAAAACAAGCAAGCAAACTTTGGGGAAAACCCCATTTGAATTTTTGTATTATACGTCTACCCGCGATCCGAGTTTAATGCTGTCGAAAGACCCCTGATGCCCCTCCCATCTCCTCTGCCCTAATTTAGCTCGTCTCGATCTTGTGCGCTCGTCTCCTCTGCCCTAATTTTGCAATGGTATCCCGTGCGTAGCACTCCTCGACAATCCTCCGTCTTCTGTTAGTTGTTCGCTCCTCCTTATTCTGATCGCTCATTCGTCTTCCGTTCATAGAACTCCACCGTCTTCTATTCTCGTTCTCACTCGTAACTTCATTTTTTATCTCCTTGATCCTTTGCCGCTCTCCGATTTGTATATTTCCGTGAAGATGTCGCTGGATATTTTTCTTTTCGCTGCTTGTCATCCTATCGTTTTTGTTCATGATATTTGTTTTGGTTTTTTTTTTTCTGGGGAAATTTAGTTGATATGTTTACTTCTTATTGCTCCTCCGTCTTCCGTTCGTGTTTTTGTTCATGACGGAATTGATACATCTTTGTGAAGCTTTTGTTCGATATTATTAATGTAGTTTTGTTAGGACGAATTTGTAAGATTCCATGGCTCTTGAGATGTGTGGATTTATTATTGGTAGCAATGCAACTCTTTGTGTTAATCTAGTTTGCATGGGAAAGAAAATGGTTATTTTTTTAAACAGATATTCATATTTTTTTTATTTCATTCCTCATCTTGCTTTGCTGTTAGGATTGTTTTAATTTTAATTTACGCAATTTGCTAGGTTTAAATTGGATTTGTGGATTTATTCCTCATATTGTTTTATTGTTTGGATTGCTAGCTTTGCTGTACTTGTCAGATGTTTTTTTCTCTGTTTGAATTTATATTTGGAGCTTTTACATACAAGATAAGAAATTTTTGTTTGTATTTGACCCCTTTAACCATTGAGTGCAATATGAGCTTCTTAAAGCTATGAAGAAAAACAAAGGAGGGACTTTAAAGAAATGACTGGGCTATTGATGCTTTATTTTATTTTCAATGTCATTGCATTATTTGATCTATATGTTTCATTAGTTGTATTATGAATAAAAACAAAGAAGGGACTTCATCAACAATGTGGGACAAAGATGTGACATACATTTTCTGCAACTTATGTATTAAGGAGATTGAACTTGGAAATAGACCTACCACCTACTTTAATAAAGAAGAGTGACATAATATTTCCAAAAAAATTAAGGAAATGACAGGGTGAGATTATGATAGACTGAAATTCAAGAACAAATGAGATCAGCTAAAGGAGTGGAAGTTATGGAAGGAACTTAAACGGGGATCGAAGGTATTGGGTTGGAATCTTGTCAAGCGCACCGTGGATGCTTCAGATGAATGGTGGACCGAGAAGTTAGAGGTAATAATTGTACCCCTGCAAACTCCTCAATTAATTAACATTTACACTTCTATTTTGTCAACTATGCTCACACACCCTCCCCCTTCTTGTTGCAGATAGTTTCAAATGCAAAAAAATTTAAGTTATGCGGAATTGAGCCAGACTTGGAAGAGAAATTGGATGTTATGTTCAAGGAAGTTGTCGCCACAAGTCAGCATTCCTTCAACCCAGTGAGTAGGGCTTTGCTGGCATCTCAGTTGACATAATCCCCGATCAGGTTATTGGTTCAGGTGAAGACCCTAGCATAAACTCATGGGAGCTTGAATCAACCGACCAATCAAAGAGGCGTAAGATGGAAAGAAAATGAAAAAATAAAGATATTTTCGTTCAAAGCTCAATTGATAGACTGATTACTGTATTTGAAGCTCTGATATCAATTGAACCAGTGTCGGATGATCCCACTGTTGATGGTTTTATGAGTTGTCTAGAAGAAGTTCCAGAAGTTCTTGCTGATCCTTTATTCTAATTGAAATATGTTAAGAGTTCTCAAGGACCCAACTTGCAGGCAAATTTTCAAGAGGCTCCACCCCGAGCTCCAGCTTGATTATTTGCGTCTCTCAATTGATAAATAAATCTTTCATATATCGTTTCTAGTGTATTATGCTTATTGTAATGGATATTTTGCTTTAGGTTTTAGGTGATGTGTTTTGCTTTAGGTTCAAGGTGAAGTATTTTACTTTAGGTCTTTTATGAAATATTTGATATGGACAATTTTTTTTTGGCTTTTTTTGGAGTAGTATATTTTTAAAAATAAGTTTTTTTTTTCATTTTTGTTTGATCTCTCTATGTTGCCTTTAAGAAATTGTTTAAGTTCGATAAAGCATTCATTCAAGATGGATTGGCGACGACAAGTGTTGTACCGAGAACGCCGCAAAAGAATGGGTGCGGCAATTCTTATATTGTTAATAGAGTACTACCGCTCAAATATAGTACGAACACCGCGAATGACCTCATCATTTATTGGGGGTAAATGGGTGGGCGAGATGTTTGTTGACCATCCTATAAGATTCAACAACATATTGCGTATGTCTGTACCAATTTTTTTGGATCTTCTTAACGAATTACGAATGAATCATGGCCTTGTAGGTTTGGCCAGAACTACTACAAGAGAAGTTTTGACAATTACATTGTTTATTTTATCTCAAAATGAATCAATCAGAGGAGCTATGAAGCGATTTCAACATTCCTCGGAGACAATAAGTCGATACTTCTCTATTGGTATAAGATCACTAATTAGCCTAGCTTCACAAATAATTAAGCCAGAAGATCCAACTTTCAATAGAACTCCAACCAAAATAACCAATGACGCGCGTTACATGCCATTTTTTAAGGTTAGTCTATTCAGTTTGTTCTTCGCATTTCATAATTTAATTTACATTCTGTCGTAGAGATCACTACAAATAATACAGAACTGTATTGGGGCCATTGACGGTACGCACGTCGATGCCCGACTCCCAAGCGATGGAAAGGTTGCGTACATTGGACGGTGTGGTTCACCTACACAAAATGTAATGGATGTATGTGACTTCAACATGTGATTCACATTTGTGATGGTCGGATGGAAAAGGAGGGCACATGACAACCGTCTTTTTAGCTTTGCGACGAATAACAGCCGACTATGTTTCCCACATCGCCTCAAGGTGTGTTACCTTTTATTAATTTTGTGGATTTTTTCTTCAAGGGTTACTATTAATTTAAATCATGTCAGGCAAGTACTATTTGGTGGATGCCGGATATCCCTTATAGAGAGGGTATTTAAAGTCATATGCATACACAAAATATCACATTCCTGATCTTGAGAGGTCAAGTGGTGTCGCACGTGGTAGGAAATAGATGTTCAACAAACGTCACTCTTCCTTACGCGGGGTAATCGAAAAGACTTTTGGAGTATGGAAGAAGAAATGAGTCATTCTTCGTGATATGCGAACATATCCTTTAAACAGGTACATATTATTGTGGCGACGATGACGCTCCACAATTTCATTAGAAAACACCCCTCTCGTTCTGATATGGACTTCGATATTGTTGACGTCGATAACATGCATATACCGCCTGAAGCATTTGAATTCCATGTTGGGCATTCCATACCAGATGAAGTAATGGATGCTGAAGATTTTAACACCCAAGCTTGTCAAGGTGCAGATGAGATGATTGCTTTGAGGGAGTGCATAACAGATGCAATATGTGATTCCTGAGTTTATCCACCTTTAATTAACATTCGAATCCTTTTACCAAACATTAAACTTTCTTTTGTTGGATTGAGTGCTTGTCTGTTTTGTACTTTCGGTGCACTTTTTATGAATGTTGAAGATGCAAATATTAGAGAATACTTTGATTGTCATTTCTTCTGTTGGATGGATCATGAAGATGCCAATATATATTTTCAGTGCACTTTTTAATGGTATCTCTAAATTCATCTATTGGTTGGGGCTTTGAATGCCCACTAATGCTTTGAATACATTATGTGATTTGTTGTATGCCAATTTTAGAGAAAAACTTAGCATCAAGCTTTATTTTTCTTCCATTGTTTTTCTTTTCTCTCATCTCCATGGCAACACTATTGTTGCTAATATTTGATGGTTATATTTTAATTGTATTGTTCAACACTTCTTTGATAAATCACTATTGCACTACTCGAATCTCATTAATTTTTGTTGTTAGAACTTTTTGGGGATGACTTTATGAAGGGAAAAAATTGCAAATAACTAAATTTTAATTATTTGTTTCGTTTGAAAGAATAACATGTTAATTGAAGAATGAAAATCTTATGCTATTCATGTTTCTGTTTTCAAGTTTCCATAGAGTTTATGAATAGAATCATAGGGAGAATATGCATTGAGTGAAAGCCCTGCTCCAGAGTCATGTTGAGTTTTGTGCAGATTTTAGTAACTATACTTTTCAATGTGTCTGTATTACTCTCGTTGGTATAAGTTATCATTTTAACTTAGAAGGACTTATAGAGCTTGATACAAATTATACTTTGTAAGTTAAAAGAAATTCTCGTAATTTTTATTTGTGGAAATAGAATACTGAGGCTGACATCAGATTGAGCTTTGTAAGTTAAAAATCAGTTAAGTGATAGACTGATTACTAGATTGAGCTTGATATCAGCATGCTTGCCAATTAGGCCGTAGGCCTTGATATCAGTACTCATGGTTTGTTATTCATTTTTTGGAAAGATTTACATGCATACCAGTCAATTCCTATGTTTTTTATGTGATGTGATAGATTTGGGTGGTATAAATGTAAAAACAAGTTCAGTTAGATATGTAAATTCATAAGAATTGGGTGGAATGTATGTAAATGCCACCCTTTTTATAATACATAAGAATTGATTTATTTTGCCAATCCATATGGTAAGGTGGTAAAAATGTAAATACGTAAGAATTGATTTGCAGAGATGAAATAGCTTGAGTTATGTCCCTGCTTTCATATAAACTTTCTTGATCCCTTAAAAAAATTGGTCATTACGGTATCCTGCTTAGAGCTGTTTTGTTCTTCTATGTAAAAGCAAATTGCAACTCTAGTTTATGTTTGTCTTGTTTAGTAGATTAGTGGCAGCTTGGCTATATGAAACAGCTCAATTGTTCACTCATTTGGAGATTACTACATAGAATTTTAGATGTGACTTTGTCGTATGAGTTTAGATGTGAGAAATGTATGTACATTAGAACTATGTGCTATGTAAATGTTGCTTTATTTAAAAGAAGTTTACTAGTGTATATGTTGTTTGAACTTATCTTAACACTCATGTTCTGAAGATTGGAAAGATGGATTTAGATTGAAGAGTTATTAATGTTAGTTTTGGCTTGAGTATACATATTTCCCTTAATAAATGGTTGTTGTTTTTCATTCCAATTGCTGGTTATTTTCCTTAATGCTGCTGCTGCTTCCTTGCAATTCTATAGCTGTTGCCTACAGTTTTTAAATTCAATTCGTATTTACATATTTAACACCTAAGCTTTCATTTTTTTTTACTTTTCCATGTGCCATGGTGATTAAGCAGCTTGGATGACCCATGACTTTAAGGGCAACCACCACTTTAAAGATGAGCAGCAGAAAGTTTATGCTTTATCTTGAGTTAAAATGAATGGGATTCACAATCTCTGAAAGCCATAAATATTTTCGTGTCATAAATCTGTCCGACTTGACAACATTATGTATGGTTATAATTTCTGTTGGATCTTAATACATGTTGTACACAGTTGTATATCATTTTCCTTAATTTTGGGACTGATCAATTCTTATTTTAATAACTGTAGGACAATGAGTTCCAGATATTCAGGGAAGTCCGAGAAAGTGATGTGTCGGTGTGGACTACTATCATTGCTACTCACGTCACGCCAGACTCTCTTTCTCTTCTTCTTTCTCATGTTCTACGCTCTATTCATTAGGTGTGATGCACAATGTGATGCACAAGACAATTTCGCATTCAACAATATTATAAATAAGAATATAAATACCATTTTATATGAGGTAGCACAAGCCAATTATTTGAATAAGAAATAGCTTATTGGCCCATCAAATTTAATTAACGATGTATTAATTAATCCAAGCTCAGCTCATGCATGTTAATTTGACTCAGTTGGAACCTTAACTGCCACCATAAAGTTTTACAACCAGTAAGCATTCAGGGATTTATTCAGATAAGGTACTTGTGGACGGCTCGTGCTGCGAATAGTCTTCGCCCCACGAAAGGCCAAACGCCGCGATCTTCAGAACCGTCTGATCACCCACAAAAGGTGCATCAGGGACGCAACTTGATCGCTAAAATTCCATAAAAATCAATGGAGGTGAAGAGGCTCAGAAACCCGACGTCCCTCTTGGCTGAGGAGCGCGTGCAGCTGTAACGCAACATCTAGTTCAATGGCATCACTTGGCATGGCTTTTGCTGCACCAGTAACAGTGAGCGGAAGGGTGTTCCAGGCGACAGCAACGACCAAAAGCACCGGCGGCAGTGCGGAGGAGAAGGGGCTGTTCGATTGGATACTGAGCGGTCTTCAAAAGGAGGATCAGCTCGTCGAGACGGATCCAATCCTCAAGAAGGTTGAGGGAAAAAACAACGGCAGCGGTACCGGTACCACTGGTACAACTCGTCGCAAGTCCCCCAACTCCGTCTCTGTCCCCAGCAACAAGAAAACCAATGGTAGCGGCGGCGTTTTTGGAGGCCTTTTCGCTAAGAAATGAACAAAACAGACACCTACCACACCACAACTCCTGGTTATTGGAATATGGCAGCTACTAGATGCTCCTCTCAACTTGTGATTCGGCCGCTAGTCTTCTTTAATTTACTTTTCGAATTTCCATTCCACGGATACCGACTGCGGTTCCAACGTTCAACTCTGCTTTTTATCGTGTTAAGCAGCAAACCATTAGTTATTGTTGATTTAAAATTTCTGTTTCGAAGTGCCAACATTTTATGCGGCCGTTCATTATTTGTTCCTGTTATTTACAGTTCTCTGCTCGAGTTGATGGGAAAGAAATTTTTGGGGTCGAAAAAATTTAGTTCGTGCTTCTCTAGGTCAAGCAGTTCGTCGGCAGCTTGCTACTTTGTTGTTCTTTCATTCTTAAAGATGTGTATTTTGCTTTGCTAAAACCAAAAGGTTGTACAAAAGATGCCTTTAGGCATGTACGGAATTAAAACTATCATCTCAAGAACATAAAAAAAACATGAGATTCATCTATGAGTGCTGAGTGCTGAGTGCTGAAGTAAAATAACTCTGAATTGTTAGTTGGGCACAAGTGTGTGCTGCTCTGTTTGAGCTCTCTTGGAACACGCTGAAATATAACTTGTTCTTTTATCTAGTAGGAACGGGCGAACAGGTCGTCTCATCCAGGCAATAAGAGGTGGCACGTTCTCACATGTAGATGTAAAAGGCAATTATCTAGAGAATAATAGCCCAAATTTGCTCAAAAACACATTGTCTGCTGAAGATTTAATGGTGCTAGGCTTGACGCAGTGCTTAGAAACTGATATATTTGAGTTTGCCCTATATCTCGAAACATTATTCTAGCCTGAGCGAGAAAACTACCAAATAGAAATTCACAAAATGCCCAAAACTCGGCACAACTATCAAAAGTAAAATAAAGTTGAAGTGCACGATAGTGACATAACTTTGATAATCAGATGTTTGAATTAAGTAACAAATGAATTGTGCAATCTTACTGCATTCATTATAAATCCTCTTGCATGGAAATTTGTGCTCACAAAGAAACTATAGATAGATTATCTCTTTGATCTTTTATAACCAGGTCGGTTAATTCCAAAAAAATGGAAATTGAATTAGAATCACGGAGCGGAGACATATATGATTAGGCTGCTTTGAGTGCCCCGTGGCAGTCGAGCTAGTATATGTAACATGGAATAGCAACGTTGGTTTTGAACTTGTGTTTTATATTTTTAATCGAATGTTATTTACTTAATTTACCTCTTAAGAATTGCCACCTAGTATAGCGCTGCCGAACATTGGTAGATGCTACTGGGATGGTATTAAAAGCGTAATAGACTTTCACAAATTTGGAAGGACTTATGAAGTTCTCAACTTATGAATCAGTTATGAAATGCGTATTGTATGATATGGAAATGATAAGTTCTCAACTTATGAATCAGTTATGAAATGCGTATTGTATGATATGGAAATGATCAAGTAAAAAAGATTCAGGGCAAATTGCTTCTCCTGAAGGGATCCAAAACATAATTAGTTCAACCTCAATCTTATTGATTGCGACATAAACATTAATTGCGACATAAATATTAAAAAAAACTAAATAAAAAAATTTAGAGTCTAGGCTTCAATTGAATTCATAGCAACGGTACTGTTGTGAATAATAATAATATATTCATCATTTGGTTCATTCCAAACAAAAAGAATTTTGAGTTTTTGACTCTATTATGTAAGGAATGATGTTGTTAACGGCAGGATTTTGTTCCCGCCTAAAGGAAGTTGAGGCAAGGCAAGCCAATAGCACCTCGCACATCCCTTATGTGAGCATCTTAACAAGAAATTTCTTAGATAAGTGTATTGCTCTAATGGGCTGGGCAGTGAGCTGTGCGTCTTGTGTTCCCTGGATAGGTGTGATTAAAAACTCCGAACACAGCAAATCCGTCGACTTTTTATGATGAGAATTGATATGGGTGGCATAAGAGATTACATAAATAAGAATGTGCCTTTGGAACCCTGAAGAAATATTAGATCAAGTGTTGTATCTGAACTTCAAGACTCGAGGATGGATAACGAATACAAGGAGGAAGAGTATGAAGGACTCAAATTTTTCTAATGGAGAAGAGAGCTTGAATGATATAAAAGATGAAAAGAGGAGGTTATGTTATGTGAAAACAATGCAGAAACGAAAAAATTTCACACAATAACAATCAAACACAAGATATACGTGGTTTGACTTTATGTTGATTAGCCTACGTCAATGAGGAAGGAGATTTCATTAGCACCAAATAGGGATGAAGAAAAATAGCTTGAAGTTACAACTTCTGCACTTTGCATCATAATTTTCTAATGAACTCTAAATTCCTTTTACAAAGGAGGATTAGGACATACAAATAAATAAAGTCAAAAGACCAAATTACCCCGAGTTATAAAAAAAATCATAAATACAATTACCTTTACCTCATCTCTTACTTCCAAATAAGTGAAAGATGATCAAATAAACTTCAAACTCGAATTCATTTGAACCAAAAAAGTTGTCTACGCACCCCTCTCAAGAAAGGAATCAAGTCTCGCATAGATCTTCAAAATGTCTGTTGGATAATTAGTCCTGAGCTCGGATGTTCAACAAACTCTTACAGTATGTGCTCCTGGACTGGTAGTACTTTTGTGAGTATGTTCGTTAGATTCTCCTTTGCATATTTATTTTTCAACATAATATTACCATCATCAATCAAGTCTTGAATAAAGTCGTACCTCACGTTAATATGTTTGATACAAGCATGATAGACTAAATTTGTGACCAAGAATATTGCACTCTGACTGTCACATAACACCGTCAGAGACTACTAATCAACTCTCAAGTCATCCAATAGGCCCTGCATCCATATCGCTTCCTTCATTGCCTCCGTTAGTGTCATGTGCTCAGCTTCTGTAATAGATAAATTAACCAAAGACTGAAGAACCGACCTCCAACTGATTGAACTTACAGCTAACGTGAATAAATAATCAGTTGTAGATTTTTGTCTATCCATATGATCTACATAGTCTAAGTTATTATAGCCTACACACAACCTCAAACTCTAAGCCAACATCCACAGTACCATTTAGATACGTCAGAATATTCTTCACATTTTGTCAGTATTTTCTTCTTGGATCATGCATAAACCTGCTTACAGCACTAACTGCTTCTGCAATGTCTGATATAATATCAATGTTTTAAAAGCCGTGGGCGTTGGGCAGGGCATTTAGCTGTTACAGAGCGAGGCCTAAGCCCCAAGGCGTCGAGTGTGAGCCCCACAGTATAAAAAAATTAAGAAATATGAATATTAAGAGACAAAAATAAACTATTTGTGCTTAATAAAAAAAATTATTATAAGAAATTAAAAATCAAATTTACGGTTTACTGTAGCTATAGTGCAATTATTGTTGCTACATTAAACTGCTTATCTAAATGGCTTATATCTCGCCCCGGGGAGCGCCCCAATAACGCTTTTTTAAATAGAGTCTAATACAAATCATGACAAACATCAGACTGCCCACTACACTAGCATAAGAAACCAATCACATATATTTCCTTTCATGGTTAACTTTAGGACATTGATCTGAACTAAACTTAAAGTGAGATGCAATGGATAGACTCATTGTCTTGTTCGAGTTATCAACCCTAAATTTTTCCAGCACCTTCCAAACGTAAGTTAATTGCGAAAGCAAAACCTTTCCATATGTTTTGTCCCTGAGAATCTCTATGTCAAGAAATCTATGAGCTTCACCCAACTCCATTTTGAAAAAATTAGACAGGTGATTCTTAATTCTATCAACCTCAATTTCACTAATAGATGCAATCAACATATCATCAACATATATAAGCAAATAAATGAATTCACCTGTTGGACAACTTCTCAAAATATGCACAATGATCATATTGACTCCTCGTGTTAAATTTTTTATACCACTGTCGTGGTAAGTGTTTCAACCCATACAAATACTTATCTAGTTTACAAATAGTCTTTTGATGTTCCATATTCAGGCGACGCAAATGTAGCTCTCCTCTTGCAGTTCTCCGTGTAGGAATATTGTTTTCATATCGAGTTGTTCCAAGATCAGGCCATATAGTGCTACAAGTATTAAGAGAACACAGATTGAAGGAGGCTTGATCACTCAAAAGAATACATTATTATAATCAATCTTTTCTTATTGTGCAAAGTCTTTCATTACTAATCTTGTCTTGTAAAGCATATCAGCTTCATCAGATTATTCTTTGCATACACACATTTGCACTCGATGGTTTTTCAATCAGGAGAAAGCTTCACCAAACTTCAAATATCATTCTTTCAAAGAGACTCTATCTATTCATCCATTGTTGATCTTTAAAGGACACAGTTTAGGCTCTCCACCGTTTCTTTGTAGTGACAAAGAATTTCTGCATCCATAGCTGAAAGTACAAATGCAACGTGATTCCTCAACAAAGTTGTTTTGAGATATTCTGGTCTCTGGTCCTGTTCTTAGCAATAGATTCCTGAGCATGAGTCTCATCCTCAGTATCTTCTTCCACCTCCTCCTGAGCGCTATAAACAAATGCCTTCTAAACTTCAACTAAAGCAGGTATCTGAGTCAGAGTGGATGAACTTTGTTGAATAAATGGAGTTGCATTAAACTCTAACTTTTGCTACATATTTATGGTCCTAGTAGAACTCTCGATCTGCCTTGAGTCCTAATTTCTCAACAAGTTTGTCTAGTCGAATGTAGTCTCCCTTTAAAAACTTTTCTTTCAACCTGATCATACAACTTGAAGTCCTCAACTCCATGCCTGAAGCTAATGAAAATCGTCTTCTTTGCTCATGATTCCAATTTATTATTCTACATGTAGAAATAAGTTGGACACCCAAACAGTCTCATATGCTCATAATTTCTAGCAGGATGTCCTAATCATATCTCCTTTGAGGCTATTTTCCCAATAGCTGCAGAAGGAAAGTGACAAGCATAGTTTATGACCTAGGACCCATAGAGTCTATCCAACTCAACATTGGATAACATATGCTGATATTTCTCCACCAAAGTTTGGTTTATCCTCTATGACACCTCATTCTGTTGTAATGAGCCTCAAATAGTGAAATAATGTTCTATCTCAGCTCTCTAACACTTCTTGTAAGAATGCATCCGAAGTATATTCAACCCCATTGTCTGATACAATACATCATATCTTTTTAACAGTATGAGCCTCAATTCAATTCTTTCAAGTTATGAAAATCTCCAGCACCTAGCTTTGAATTTTTTAATATACACTTAAATATGTTTGGAGTAATCATTAATAAAATAACAAAGTATATCCGCCCGCTAAATGATGTTGACTTCGTTGTGCCCCAAACATCTATGTGAAGATATTCTAAAATATATTTTGTATTGTAGATGATAGTACCAAAAAATACTTGTGTCTTATAGTCAAATATACTCTTTTTGTTTTTTTTTTCTCTTTTTATTTTTAAAATAGTTATCAGTTTATCTATCGCCGTATACTTCTTTTTTTCGAATAAACTCCCTTCTGGATCATATAAATGATTAGAGGAAGAGAGAAATCAAAAAGGATGAAAATGACAAAAAAGAGAAAAAATACGGAGAGCATGCATACAATAAACCTCGCAAAGATGTGTCAAGTATGTCTGTCTAAACAAGATCAGGCGGAAGCACGTTGGATCAATATCTGCAAAAGAATACCTATGTAAATTATCCACAACCAGAGCTACAAGTGTGTTTGTCTGTTCTGGGGTCTAGAGTATTCTCAATGAGACATATCTCACTTGGTTAATTACATCTTGGAGTTTGTCCGAGAATACTTTTATTCAAAAAGTTTTTGTTTACATTAGTAGTGACGACTAGCACAATTTTATCAAAATATAGTTATTTCGCAGGGGAATGCTCTGACACATTAAAGCTCCCACTAAGCCACAGGACGGGAAGTGAGTCTCTCATTGTCCATACATTGGTAACAAACTCATCGACATACAGAGCCTGTGAAATAACTGAATCATCCCGACGAGAAATCTCGATATGTCAAAACACATCCAAGCCATAAGGGCAGAGGACAATTCGTCATATATTAAACGGGCGGTAGCTCATCGGTAATCATTTGTTGAGATAATGCCAACGAATGCAAAAGGAGTGATATGGCTCAACAATGCTAGTCAAAGGAAGAGAGGAGTAGTCTCTAGAAGATAAAAGTAGACGGGTCAGAGTACCACAGATCCAGAATTCCAAGCTACTAAGACCCTAAGTCTACCTAGTTGTGAAGATAGTCGACCTAAAACGTTTAGGCCTCTCCGGCAAGCAATCTCTGAATTGCGTCGTCCGCGAAAATCTTTGTAGCCCTAAGTTCAAAGAAATGAAAACTCTATCTTATGACTATCAGGTGGAGCTCCAAGGAGTGAGACTTATACCCACCAAAATGGCAAGGATGCTGCTGGAAAATAGGAGAAAGGGAAATTCAACTATAAGTTGGAAACGCTCCATACAAAAAGTATGCACCATGTCTGGGTTGGGAAGTCTTCTAATGAACTAGATGCACTAGACAATCTTCTATATAGAAAGATGTGATGGGTCAGTTGGGTTGGAGAAGCACGAGGTTTCTCCTCGGGACATGCGAATGATGCAATTTTCTAGAGCAGTCCTTAGATATTGTGGAGGCCCTAGCATATGCCTTAAGTTATGCCCATGCAATACAGCTCATTTTAAAACCGACTCGAAGGTCGTGCAGGAAAGTAAAAGATAGATTTTAAAAAACTTGAATCTTTTAATCGTAAATTTTAATTTGTCTTGAATCTTTTATTAGGATTTTCATAGAAAAATTTATAATAAGATTCTAAAGAGCCTAAATTACAATTTTTGTTAAATCCTAGATATACCAAAAAGAAACAAGAAAAATAATTGAAGCATCGAGGCACGTGATAAGAAGTAAAAACACTCCAAAATATAAAAAAAGAGACCAGTATCGCATGGTCAGCGACATATCCCAAGAAAAAACAGGAAAAACGATCGAACTCCGTATATACATGTTTGATCCTAGATCTATATAAAAATATAGAATTTGGACAAGTTACGGGACACGAGTTGTCGCTACTAGTCAAAAAAGGATACTCAATATTTTGAAACTGTTGGGTCAGCACTGATTAACTGGCATCAATCGGGACAATTAGAGAATGTGTTCTCACTGTAAATATTTGATGTCTAACCCCCAAAAAGGTTCAAAATCCCAACATTAGAGTTTTACCAATGCAGAACTGATTCAATCGACCACATAGCCTAATTTGAATCGACAATGTCTCTACTCAGGATCATCGACGCTCTGAAGTGTCGTCTTCTCCTCACCAAGCAGAGGGAGTCAACCCTCAAATGGTTTAAAGCATTGTCGTCGAGAGTAATCACATCATTTGTGGAATTCAAACGAATATTAATGGGGCAGTGTGCCAGCACATAGAAGCCCAAGAAGAATTTGCAGGCCCTCCTGCAGATCAGTACGGATAGAATGAGAGCCTTCGCTCCTCTATTATCCGCTTTTAGAAGATATTGGAAGTGCAGAATATGGAGCCCGTGGTGGCTCATGTCACAACTCAAGGGATGCAAGAAGCACTTTTTTGATATGCTTTGGGTCAGTAGCGACCAAAGACATTGGTTGAGTTATTGGAGATGACCAACAAACATATATTGGCCAATAATCGTCCGCCCGTCGCCTGTAGAAGAAGGCTTCCCAAAGTGATAGATAAAGACCGGGAGATGGCTCACGCCTTTCCAAGGGTCACGATCGAAGATGCTCAACTGCCTCAGGACCATAGGATGACTGATAGAGCTTACAACCAAGGGAGTCGAGCTTGATATCTTATTCAGCGACCGACTTGGTACAATGAGCACCCACTGCCCAACCATGAACTGTTGAAAAGGACTCAACTGAGTATCTCAATGGTCGAAATAGTGGAGTTCATCCAAAATAAAGAGTACTTCAAGAGAACACCCTCAAAGAAAACTGAATCTTACCTCTGGGACGCGAAGAAATACTGCGCCTACCATCGAGACCACGATCATGACACGAAGGAATGCTGACACCTCTGAAAGCTGGTCAAAGAGTTGATCAAGGCTAGAAAATTTACGTTGTAGCTCCGGGAGCAAAGGCCTAAACGCAATGGAAAGCTCTGATAGAAGAAATTTCAGACGGACCTGTCAGAGCCTACTCCATACACACTGCTAGCATCATTCTTGCTATCTTTGGAAGAAGTGGATACTCATCTTGCCAAGTCAGCTTTAAGAGAATTTGGTCGGGAGAACTATGAGTAACTGTCATCGCTCTCAAACACAGTCTCATTGAGGAGAATTTGCCCCTTAAGGGGAACCCTTACAACGCATCATCATCATCACGACAATGATAAAAAACTACCATATTGGTAGCATTCTTATCAATAATGATGGTTTGATGAACATTCTATTCAAAGCGGTGTTTGATAAGATAGGTCTTGGAAATGATCGGTTGATTGCAGCAGCAGCCCCACTCTAGGGCTTTTTTGATGAGATGAAGGAAGTATTGGGGACTATCGCCCTGCCAGTTAATTGGGGATAAATGATAACAAAAAAAATTTACAAATATGGAGGACTTCTTAGTTGTTGACTCGCCACCAACTTATGAAGCTATCTTCAGCCGCCCCCTGCTTCATTCTTTAAAGCTTATTATCTCAACTTACCACGTAACAGTGAAATTTCTTGGCGATGAGGAAGTGATCACCGTCCAATGTAACTTGGAGCAATCCCGCACCTGCTATCTATGAGCAATCAAAAACGTTGAGTAGGAGCCGCTTGAGCTCAGAAACCTGCACGATGGGGGTCTCGAAACCCGCAAGACCACTCGTCAAATTCCAGCGACTGAAAGCGAGCACAATAATTTTTTTTCTAATAAACAAAGCTTTTGATGCAGGGTCGAAGGATGTGCTGATCAGAACCCTTTGGGATCACTGAGATGTTTTTGTCTGGTCAACAACTAAGATATCAGGGATTTCGATTGCTTTTGGGCGTCTGAACCATCAATTGTCTGCCTTCAGTTGCCCGGTCATTGGATAAATGGCCTCGACCACTCGACACCAAGCACCTGCTCCCAGTCGACGGATTTTTCTGAACCTCCTTGCCGATTGGTCCGACGTATTTGCCTCCTGATTTTAGTCAAATTGCGCAGTCTCAGATCCGCTTGGCTTAAGATCAGTTGCCCCTAGGATGTCAATTTTTGTTCAAGCTACCCACAATACATTTTTGGCTTCTTAATGCTTGATGATTGTTCTTTGACCTTTGTCTATGGCGGCACTCGGCCATCCAGGAATGACTTCCAGTGGCTGTACTCGATCACGGCCGTAGGCTTCGTGATTATCTGTGAAGCATACTTTTTTCCTGCACAATGTTTTACTGCAATTTACAGTGTGAAGAGTTGTCCATTCTTTCAACCTTCTCAAGCGATCAGATATTATCATGATTAGCCTTCTATGAATTCTTGAAGTATCAAGATTTCAATTTGTTCTGATAATTGAGTGTTGTAACTTTTATATTTGTTGGATCACTGGAAATGGAAACCAAAGGTTTTTCAAAATTATAAAAAGTGATATTATACATGCACAAAATATATTAAATTTTGCTCTGCATATGTGATCTTTCTCCTACTTCTAAAGGTCAAATCCTTAATAAAGCGGGATGCTTGATCAAGGGGAAAAGATTATGCCCTTGTATGAGCATTAGGCTTGACTCAACTATTTTGGTAACTTCTTTTAACTATTTTTATTTAGGGGCATTTACATACAAACCACCCAGTTCTTATATATTTACATGTCTAACAACTAAACTTTACTTTTTGTATTTGTAACACCCAAAAATTTCATTTCAAATCATAAGTAACACTATTTTAATTTTTTTAAAAAGTAAAATACATCTTTAAGATGGCATATATATATTATGAATAGATTTAACTTTCACAGCACGGACAAACTCTAAGGCTTAAATTGAGTTTGTTTTAAAAAATAATCTGGACGTTACTTTGCAAATAAAACTCAATAATAATATAATGTCTGAAATAAATATTTTGTTGAAGGATAGAATCATAGAAGTACCCACAATCTAACATTAATATACATAAATATATGCATCATTTCTAGTGTACCTATATCATTATTATTATTGCGACTATTATCATTATCATACATAATGTACAAGTGCTTTACAATATAATTAATAATAAAATTTTCAATTAAGTTTTTACTCGCCTGTGAGCACCCCGCAAACTTCCTATCGTAACATGTGCTGGTTATTCCCTCGTGCCGCAACTCAACAATGAAGTGGGGCATTTCGGACCCTTTCATTGTTTCAGATGCATCGGAATTGCCTATTTGGCAAAAGGGTTGGTGAAGTTAGGGTGTTTCGAATCAATTTCAAGTGACACTGCGTCTGTCTTCCTCCATTCTCGTTAAATTCACTCAGACAACTTGTTGGTCACACAAACATGGAAGCCATCAAGCGGTATTCGCCCACTCCGTTCATCTTATGTGATAAATGAAAACTCACTGGCCTACATTTACCCAAATCTGAAAGGGGTTGAGCAATTTACCCTGAAGATAACATCAGAAAATCCATCCGGATTACTATTTCATAGCAGAAGCTAAATGAAGTTTAAATATGGACATAACACCCAAATTTCTTCAGTTTTCGGAGCCTAATTAAGAATCGGAGAATATAACCTAAATGGCAGTTGTATAAATATGAATAATAAGGAAGAATGGGGAGAATGTGCACTAACCAACTTTCAGTTTCTTTCCGTTCACATCCATTTCAGTCCTCCTGTCCGCTGCAATCTCTCGAGATTTTCTTTTAATCGGCTGCAACTCCACTGCAATTTCCACGACAGCTCTGAACGGATATTTTCCTCTGCCCAAGCTTCCACCATCAAAGGATCGCTTCCTTATTGTCATGCTCTTGTGGATCTGAGAAAACTACTATAATAAGGGAAAGTGCGCGAGTAAGAAAGATCGTTGAAGGGGCAAAACGATCTGATCGAGAGAATAGCGATGTGTAATCGATGCTCTTGAGTGTAGGTCAAGCATTGATACTGCGAAAATACCTTCGTCTCGTCTTGTCTCTTCATTTACCAGAATCAGGCTTTCGCTTTCGGTTTCGGGTACCACTCCTCTCTTTCATCCCCGCTTCCGCTTCCGCGCTATGCCCTAACATATCTCTGGCGGGAAATAAGCAACACAACGGTTGCACAATAAGTATATAATGATATAAAAGTGAATATTTACAAATCTAGCACTCTCTCTATTTAAGTATTTCATTCATTTTATTTTACTCTCTGAATATAAATAAATGGATGTCATGAGCTAGAAAATATATTAGTAGATTCAATGTGCCTAATTATTTTTTTTATTTTTAAGCACATGTCATGTGCTAGTAGCCAAGTTGACCAACTAGGTTCACCTATTGAACGGATCTGCGGAGCACTAGCTATCAGGTTGACCAATTGGGTTAATCTACCGAATTGACCAGCCAAGCTAAATTTCAAATTGGCATGTCTAGTTCCACTTGATTGGTACCCATTGTAGAATATCATCTAATAATAAGGAAAGAGCATATATCTACGTTTGGTTATGGGTCGTCTGTCTTCTATGTCATCATAGTCTGACATCATTGAGCTGCACATACGACATCTTACCATACTAAATTGATTTGGGTTGTTTACATGCATAACACCCTAAACATTGATATTTACAAATTTAGCCCCTTCTTTCATATGTTTTATCAATTTCGCAACAATTTGATAATGGCATGCATTAATGCATCAGTTGTATTCAAAAATATCACATTGATGCTAGATTTTGTACATGATAATATTTCGGTGATATTCATGTAATTGTCCTTATTTTTTTATGGCCTTGCAAGAGGAAGAAATCATCTTGAGCCTCATTCATCTCTATTTTCTCTTCTGGTCTTACCTAAGATTATATTAGCCCACGTACAATTCGGGATCCAACACTTGAGACTCAGGATTTGAGGATGATTGGACTAAACTTGTTTTTATCCTTTAATTAAAATAATGATAATTTTAAATTTATATAAATTTCTTGAAGTTGTATCATATTAATGTTATATTTTTTTTATTTATTGCTCACATTTATTTTAATAACTTATGAGATTTATTTTGATAACTTAAGTTATTTATTTAACTCATAACTTATGTAATAAATT
>NEWO01000037.1:2502240-2514520 GCA_003013225.1 Phalaenopsis aphrodite | reverse complement strand
ACAATGAGAAGAAATGTCGTTTTAAAAATGACTGTAAAGCTCCGAAAAGGAGTAATGGTGGAGATCAATATATAAATATCTCTATAGATATCTCTACATGCAAAATTTTATGTGACTTCTTGGTTTTATCCTTAGTTAGCATTGAATCTTGAATATAGATTCATGTGCCTATTTTTCATGCTTGCTCCAACAAAAGGGTGTTTAAAAAGCTACAAGTGTGTGTTTAGGAGATAACAAAGCCTATAGTATTGTAAGAAAGTCTGATTTTGATATCAAGTTGCCAAATAAAACAGTCTAGTAGCTCAGTGCAGTTAGGCATATTCCAAGTCTGAAGAGAAATCTAATCTCGGTGAGCCAACTATACGTGACGATTTTCACAAGTGATTCATGGAAGGTAACCAGTGAGTAATGGTGAAGGTTAGGGATAATATTGAAGGCACTTTATACATAATCAATGAGATGCTAGAATCCATTTATTTGCTGTAATAAAAGTTGATGCAAGTCTTTGACACCGCATGTTTAAGCATTTGAGCGAGAAATTTATGAAACCTTTACTTTATATGAACAAGCTCTGCGGTATAAAATCTATAGATCTATATTTTTCTTAAAGACTGTATATGACAAGTAAAAAAAAATTTCTTTCTCCAAAAATAGGTCAATTTTAAGTCTAAAAAAGTGGAGTTAGCGCATAATAATGTATGAAGTCTTGCTCCCATTAAGTCCATTAGATGTTCTCAGTATTTTACCACTTTCATAGATGATTGATATAATTCACAAGATGAGTTGATTGAATATGACAAGAGTAGCAAACGGAGAATACAACGCTGCACGATCAATTTTAGAAATCCTTGATCATACTTGAAACCCACCTAAAATAATGCAAGTTTGCAAATCAGATATCATTGTTGTGTTTAAAGAATTGAAATTGCCCATGGAGAGATCTTTCTTGATTGAAAGGAGGGAGAGCACAATGATATTTAGAGTTCATTGGCATGACACACCTGATTTGGACCCAAATCGTCTCGAGTATTGCCAAAGTTATTCAATTGACATCATATCGTAAGATGAACTTTGTTGATGCGTTCGGAACATTAAAATTATCCAAAAAAAGATATCCATATTATTTGGATTTAGTATGTGAATCATAAGCACAAATTTCAATATAACAAATGATTTAAAATAAAAATATTATTTTGAAATATTATTTTGAATTCAAATGTTGCTTCTATTGGGAGCCGAAGCTCACTGCCTTAGCCAAAAAGACCCCATGATGCAGCCGCCCATTCTCTCCAATTGCATGCAACCACTTCTAACCAATAATTTAAAAATATAATAAAAAATAATAGCAAAATATATCGAATCCCCATTCATATTTCTCTCCTCACCCACGCTGCTCCTCCTCTCTCCCTCATAAAACCTTTCGTGTAAAGCACCTCCCTCTTCCCCATCCGAGCAGCGATCACTTCCACTTCCGTGTCGTGCATGGAAGCCCAGCTCAACTTAATATTCTCATGATAAAATTGAAACTCTAGCCCATCTCCTTCCATGCTTCAATTCCTTGTTGCAGGTGTATGCGGTACTCCACAAATGTTGTACATACGTGAAAGATGGGAAGTTTATGAGTGCTTATAAGATGTACTATATTCTAACAATATAGTTTTCTAAAATTTGGTGTTCTCTTATTATGTAAAGAACAGTAGGAGGTGATCTTTAAGGGGATGATGATAAAGGGGTTTATGAACTTATTCTTAAAGAACAATGGTTAGCATTATTTAAGTATGTATTTGGGTTATTACTTCTAATCTGAGAAGCTGAGGCATGAGAGAATATTACAAACGGAGTCAGCATGTATGTGAACTCCTTGTAAAACACACGTGTAGAGCAATGTACGTCACTGTTGTGCAAGAAGTTGGCGTGCATACGGTAATCTTTTTACATATTTGAGACACTCTGATCTTCCTTCCAGTCTCAGCCCATGACATTCTTCATTAAGAAAAAAGAAGAGTGAAGTGAGATTTATTCTAAGTTAGCCGTCGTAATCTTCATCTAGCTTCATTTTAGATTGGTCATACAAATAATGTCAATACAGGCAAGCTGAAAACTGATTATGACGCTAATAAAATATCTGAAAGAAGAAATGAAGAACATTGACACTGCTATTTTGAGAGGATTTCTTTGCAATGACACAATTTTTTATGGAAACATGAAGTGGAAGAATGTAGAAGCAATTCCATGATGCCATGAAGTATAATTACATGTCATGTTGATGGTGAAATCCTATATGCTATGTGTTTTAATCATCTCTTTTTTAAGTGTGGTTGGCTAAAGACCCATCTGCGTTGCATCTGTGCGGCGGGAATGACTCCTAGTGTGTGTGGGCGTTATTTTTCTTTAATGCAGGTACACGAAGCCCTGTGCACATTTTTTTGAAGTATGATGAGTTTTGAAGCACCCCAGACCTCAATGTCGAAAGACGCTAACCATGTAATGATTTTTCAAGTGTGGTAGGAAGCTCTGAGCTAACCGATCTAGCCTCCCATCTAGGACAAAGCGAGAAAACTGCTGAAATGATGTCAAAATTTTGACAGACAATAGATCTAAAATAAACCTAAGTTGAAATTGAATAAATTCTAAAATAACTAAAACAAAACATATAAATGAAGACTTGAATGAATGCAAGCAGCTAAAGAATGACAAATGCAAATGAGTAAAGAGGCTTGAAAGAAAGAAACACTCACTTAAGATTTAGAAAGATCTCTTTTGAATACCAGCAGAACTTCCACACACTAAGAAACCCTTAAAAAACAAGTAAACTAACTTAAAAAATTGAATGAAATAATTTGAAATTGTCATTCTATTTTTAAGGAAAAACAATGTCGACTGGGGTCAATCTAAATTTAATAAGTCATAAAAAGATGAATTTTGCCGCCCATATAAAGAAAAATTTTTAAAATGACATCTGAGTAAAGCATCTAAAATAAAATCTAATTTAAAAGCTACGAAATTGAATCTAATTCAGGCTCATTAGTTAGCTCTAGACGAGTGACTGGGACATTTCAAATTTTGATAGGCCACAGATTTCGAGCAACTCCATGGGGGAAGGTTTATCTTTCACTATAGTAGTAAAATTAACAAATGATAAAAGATCTATTAAACTCTATTGCACAGATTTATGGCGACTCTACTAAAGAAGATTTCTCTTCCAATACTTGTCTAGTGATATTTATATTCACTATAATAGCAGCATAGAATGATAAAAGATAAATGTAAATTTAATTTACTTTTATTTATTATATTACCCACAAACTTGAGTAAATTGTATTTGGTGAGCATCGGGGCATAACTCATAGATTTAAATCTAAAAATTTACTGTTGAAAGGTCATAACAAAAAGATAAATTCTATGAGTGAGATAAAACTAGTGTACATTCACTTTGACTATAACTTCAAATTTTTTGTGGAACTATTATTTAGCTCTGAAGCATAGCAAGTAAATAGGAGAAGAACTTTGTATACATTGACTATTGGAAGTCTAATGTACGCTTTGATATGTATGAGATAAAATATTATAAATGTAGTGGGAGTGGTCAAGAGGTGCATGAGAAATCTTGGCTATAAACAAGACGCTTTATTTTGAAAGTGCATGAATTGATCTACAAAGATATGCAGTTTCAGTTATTGCATCAAATATATACGATAGAAGAAGTAAAACATGAAATATCTTCACCTCGAGAAACAAATCAATGATTTTAGTTTTCTGGTTATAAAAGATTGTTGTACTTTAGCTGCTGAGTTTTAAAGTAAACCTGGACAAGGTATAAGGGATTAGAAAGATTCATAGTGATAGTATGAAAATTATTCATCTAGCTAAAAATGATGTTTTTCATGTCAGGAAAAAAAATATTTAGTTGAGGTATTATTTTATTATTTATCTTTTAAGAGATAGACAATTATTCTTGGAGAATATACACACAGCTCAAAATCATGCATATGTGTTGGCTAAGGTGATAGAAATATCAAATTAATCACCTATGTATTGTATATTTAAAACCTAAAACTTTTCTATTTACAAACAAAACATTTAACACTTTAACATCAAATCAAAAATATCATTATTACTGAAACCAAATAGCTATAATTGCAAATATCAAATTTTATGTGTTAGTTATGTAAGTACATGAGATTTGATTGGTATGTATGTCAGTTTCATTATATATAGAGAGACTAATAATTTATTTATTCTTTGTTTTAAGTCAAGGTTATTAAAGCCTGACAATACTATTAAGCCTTTAATAAATCCCAAAATTATGATAGAAAATATAAAAAATTATGGACTTTTTAATTTATTTTGATGCTTGTACAACCATATGTACTTATCTATCGGCAAAAGAGAAATTATGAACAAAAATAGAGTACATAATAAATTAAAAAGAATGCATAATAATAATAATTTAAAACTAGTCCAATGCACATTGACTAAAGCTGTTGGCTTGAAGTCATAAGATTGCTTTGAAAAATAATATATTTTATTCAACATTATTTAAAACTCAATATAAAATAATATTAATTTAAACTCCATAGATCTTCTTAAAAATAATTAAAAAAAAAACTACATTTTTAAATAATTGGTCAACACGACCATGCATGAAACTGCACTCAAACAAATTAACATATGCTCGGCATTTACAATGACTTTCAAGATATAATAATCATAAATACGCAAAAATACTTACATGAATGTACAAGTTTTATTTTAAAATTGTAGCATATACGCATCGTGATTGTAAGAGGCATCACGATGCCATGTTAATTTATCTCGCATTTTGTGATGCTGTCTTACAAATATTTAAATACGTTTTTAAAAAAAATGATAGATAATATTTCAAGAATTTAAAATATTAAGTATTTTTCAAACTATATATAATTCGAATGCCTATTTTTATTTTATTTTCATTATGAGAGCATATCAAACTTTCAACATATTTTTCATTTCGGCTCTGAAGTTAAAAGCCTACAACAAAGATATGTTCATATAAAATATTCATTAAATGATGAGAAATGTATTGTTGGGAGAGATAAAAATAGGTTCGAGGGATACGAAAGTAAATTTTGAACAGGAACTCACAAAAAAAGAAAATCAAAGAAAATATAAAGAATATAAAATTTAACATGGAAAAACATAAGAATGGAAAAATGTCATTGAGACACACTGCATAAAAAAAATTCATTCTTAAACCTCCCCAAAGTTTGGAACACTTCAGAATGCTCTCCTCATCTCATTTGAACAAGATAAATCAAAATCACACACATTCCATTTCGGCTTTAAAATTAAAGCCAATGTGAATAATGAGTTTATCTCAAATATACTTTTTTTAATGATGAGATATGTATAAGACTAAGATCTTTAATTATTATTATTATTATTTCAACATAAGGTCGTATATTGGGTAAAATTCATGTTGAAAGTGTTCGAGTGTGTTGTATATTGGTAAGAAGTAAAATAAATAATCATAAAATATCCAATTTGAATGCTTACTCGAAATAAAAAAATAAATCATGGTGTTATCCAGAGCAATCTTACAATAATTAGATTTAGAACATGAAATCCATGCCAAAGAGATGATGAACTAATGTCCTGATTAAGGTAATTTATACTCAACTAAAGTTGGATGAGACAATTTCAAATCAATCGTCTCATGGTAATATGTTATTATTTCCTTTATTTTTTATTTTAACAAAATCAACTATTTTCCAACTCAAGCCTTTGTATAGCGTCTAGGGTATTTCTACGCTCATCTTACCACCTTTTAGGATGTTGAATCATAAATTGTCGTTTGGAAACACAACCCTCTAGAGTTGGAGATGAGCGAAGGAGGAGAGAGAGAGAGTAGAGAGGTTAGAGCATTTCATGTATAGAAGTCGGGGGAAAATGTCTCTTTATTCATCTTCTGCCCCCAATTTATAGAGATCTATTTCTACGATTATATAAATGATGAAATAATTATGGAAACCACCCTTAATGCAATTAATGCACTAATTTAATATCAATTGAAAATTTGAGCGCAATACAACAATTATCAGTTGGTCGATGTATTTGAGTTCAACAAATTGGGGTGAACGACCTCGTGATGATCACTACTGTCGAAGTAAAACCATTCAGTCGACTAGTTCTCACCAAATGTCCTTGCAAGAAGTTTAGGTACTTGGGACCTCAAGTGTGCTCCGCTGCTTAGATCCGCCAACATTACATGTCGATTGACTTGATCGAGCGATCGGTAGTAAGATGGCTGGTTCATATTATTCTTTTTCAGCCTGACACTTCAGCCGTCATCCTTGTCCGTTTGATGGCTATAAGATTTGTGTTGTCAGTTTCGGTGCAAATAGCTAGCAAGACCTTAAGAGACTCTACCAATCAGCAAAGATAGAGAGGAGTTGGTAGGCCTGATTCAATAAGAATGTCAGTCGGCTAGGCTTAGTCTTCGAGATTGGTTGAGTCTTTTATTGACGAAGGGTTGGTGAGATTTCCTATCACAGTTTGCTAGTTATGCCAACCAGTTTGTTGAGTTTTTTTATGAGAAAGAGTTAGTGAGAGTGATTCGGTCGACTATCTATGCCTATCAGTTGGTTCAGTTTAACCACATACTCACAATCTCCTTCAAAGAATTTTTATTGACATGTAAGAGCAAGATTATTGGCAAAAGGTGAACCACTAGAATCTTATAGGTAGCTGGAGGTTTTGAAGGATGGCTAATCCTTGGTAATGTTCGAGGGGGCTCTTGTATACCTCCAAGAGAATTGTATGATCTTAAGTGTTAGTTTTCCCCTTGGGTTGGCTCCATCTTGGGTTTAGGATCTTGGATTCCCCTATATTCTGGTTGAATTGCTTGATTGCCTTGGTTAGCTTTGTTCTTGATGTTTCTGATCTGACACATAGCTTTTGAGTCTTCTATGAATGGGCCCTCCTTTTAAACAATTATTATAAAAAAAATGGAGTGTGCTATCATTTAAGAATTTATAATTCAGTTGAGATTTTTGTGGTCCTAATCATAATAAATAAAAAATGCAACAATGTGAAGAGCCCTGGATCAATCGGATGAAGTTTTTCGGTCTCCATTTATGGAGCGAATCAGTACACAGCACACCAAACGACGAACCACAAGCATTCATGCTCTGAAAGAAAACAATTTGCTTAAAAATATCACAAATGAATTTTGGCTGGCTATCCAATTTCCAAAGAAGCTTTACATAGGCTAATTGTAGTACGGCCTGTTTATCTTAGCAATCGGAGAAGATAGATTCGAATCCGAATCTATGGATGGGAACACGGTCAATCGAAACACTGTGCTCAAATGATTTCCAAAATGTCAAACTTGAATATTAAAAAAAAAAAAAAAAAAAAACGTAACCGTACTCAATTTCACGTCATAATCAGCAGAAGAACCCGAGCAACCGATAAAAACTAAACTGAGTTAAATTAAAAGAAATTGAGAAAAGTACATAAAATCCTAAATGATTTCCAAATCTCAGGGGCCGTTATCCCCTCCACCTCTTTTTTTTCTTATTTTTTACGCCTTCAAATCCAGTGAATTAGAAGATTATTATGTAAACCAAAAATTGATTGACCAACTCTGAAAGTGTTTTATTGTTATTAATTTGCATTAACGGCTTCCGCATCATAGCCTTTGGATACGTAGTGCATGAACTCCTCATCCTCGATCAGCGCCGCCATGGTATCCGGAGCGAGACAGACCTCCACATCGACGCTTCCGCCTCCATACCTACCGGGGAAAGCCGAGAACTTGCCGTCAAATTTATTGGCCATGCCGCTTCTCACCGCAACCGGATTCCCCCACCCGAAATCGTTACCTTCGTACATTGGAAACCGCGGAGAACTCCCCATCGTGATGCCCGCGCCGTCAGGGTTCCCTAAAGGAAAGCACCGCGGAGCCGCCTCCCACTCTGCTACGCCTCTCCTTATCTTATCGTCCCAGTGGGCAGCCACGTTCCGGTGAAGAAGCTCCGCCGCCCAGCAGAGCTCTCTTTCGACCACCTCCCCAACTTTTGCCGTCGTCGGGAGGCTCTGTATCGCGTTGCCGAAGTAGAACTTGTCAATTGGCGGCGAAATCCTGTGCCTGCAGTTCACCGCCATTCGGAACGTCGTAGGTGCATCCGGCCGAAGATGCTTTCTAGCCCGCGTCACCGACCGCCACATCTGCGCGCACAGAGACTGGAAAGACGAGATCTCCTCTCCCTCCGCAATCAATTTCTTGTCGTGGATTTGCTTCCCGTACAGCTCCGCGCTGTAGTTAACCTGGCGGTTTGCCCTCGATTTGAGCTCACGAATGGCCGCGCTTGTAAAGCTGAAAATCCTCTCACGAAGCGGCGCACCTACGGAGAAGGTGACCTCGGGTCCAGCGTTTCCGGGAAAACGGATCACAGCCGTGGAATTCCCGAAGAAGTTGCGCCGCAAGTCTGGGGACCGTGAGATCGTTGTGGTGTCAGGCGAACGGCAGAGTTCGGCCCATGCGTTGAAGAAATTCCAAAACGAGGTACCGTCGACGACAGCGTGGTTAGCCGTGCAGCCAATAAACAGGGCACCGTCCCCGAGCTCGGTGAATTGAAAGGCAGCGATGGGGCGGAAATGGCCGTCGTAGCTGACGGCTCCATTAAAGGCGAACAAGGACTGGACTTCTATGGGGACATCTTGGGCAGGGGGAAGAAGCAGAGGAAGGGAGAGAGAAGGGGCGGCGGCATGGACGAATTCAACTCCGACGTCGTTGCAGGAGATGAAGATGCGGCCGTCATCAGGGTTGGTAGTGAGTCTGCCGGCGAGGCCGGGGAAGAAAGAGAGTGCGCGGGAAAGGGATCGAGTGAGAAGGGAGAAAAGGCGGGGGATTGGGATGCGAGGGGTAGAAAAAAAGAGACCTTTTTGGATATAGTAGCATGAAAGCATGGGAAGGTCGGAGACAGAGAGCTTCAGGTCGGCCGCAGTCGATTTTCGGTCAGGCAGCACGGTGCATTTGGTTATAACTTGGACGAGTGATGATTTATTTGCCGGTAACGGCGATGCGTTGGTGGTTATGATGGTGGCGGCGGAGGAAGGAGTGGTGGAGAGAGAAGGAGACATTGGTCGATCGATATCTGTTTCAATTCCCCTAGCTTGGCTTCGGCTTATTTCTTAAGTTGATTTGGATCAATTTTCTCTCTTTCTGTCTCTGTTTTTAAGTGGGCAGCTGCGGGGGATGAATATATATAGAGAGAGGGGGGAGGGGAGGAGGAGGGTTGGATGCATGCATTTGGGATTAGTTAAGTTGATGAAAGTGCTGTTTTTGGCTGGATGACTTTCATATAATAATCCATTGGCCCCTCGGGTGGTGGCTAATCGTCATTATTTAAATTGATCACCCTCCTTTATGATGGCTTAATTGGGCGTTAATCTTAGGTTTGTATTTTGAATTCAGCGAGATGGGATGGGGATTCTGTACCTGGGGGAATGAAGGAGAGATTCAGTCCACCGTCGATTATTTTAACCGCATGGGAGGTGAGGGACGGATGAGACTTCATAGAAGCAGCTTCAAATTAATACCAATCTTCAAGATTTAGGGTTCCAGTGCATCAAACACCTAAACTTTCATTAAAAGATGACAATGAGTGTTAATTTTTTTTATAATATTTGTAATTATGAAAGTATGATAAATATAAATATTTTAGGTACTTTTTATTTTATTTTAAAAAATTTACACATATATGACACAATTCTGATATATTTACATATTTAATACTCAAAATATAATATTTGATATTTTTATTTATAAAATATTGGTATTAAAAATT
Organism: Phalaenopsis aphrodite; assembly: GCA_003013225.1. Lineage (NCBI taxonomy): Eukaryota > Viridiplantae > Streptophyta > Magnoliopsida > Asparagales > Orchidaceae > Phalaenopsis > Phalaenopsis aphrodite. The sequence continues at coordinate 2,504,687 of NEWO01000037.1, read as the reverse complement.
TATACATAAAAAATATGTATCTTATTTTTAAAAATTAATGATAGTGATATTTCTGAAAATTTTTAGTATTATATATACATATATGTAAATTTATATAGAAGTTTACATGTTAGAGATATAAGTAAATAAGAATTGTGTGGTATAGGAAGAAAATTTAGAAGATTAACCTTACATACTAATTATATGATTTCTATGCACTTACATATCTAATATTTAAATCTATTTTATATTTATAACATTCTATTCTCATGTCAAATATCTCTGATAAAGTTTTAAAAGTTATGATAAATAAATATTAATCGTTATCTTTAATTACCCTGTAAAATCAAATTAAATTTCTCATATTGTGATTGTGTGAAAATATATATATCTCGTCGGGAGATTTAATTATCCACATATAATAGTTAAGGAAAGGACATTTTTGACTCTATGGTGGAATCAATAAATAAATAAAATCTAAAGCCAATTGCTATTTTGCTACTTTCATATAACTGAAAGGAATCAGAAGATGCTCCTGAAAAAATTAAACAGCAAGATCTATTGATGTTGTACCACTCACATATATGAAAAATTATTCCATACGGATCGCGGTGTTCGATTCGGACCATAAATCACCTGATTTACAGTCAGAATGTATTTCGTTGGGCCCCAACTAATTTTTTTTTTAAATTAAAAAAACTGAATAATCCTGACCGTAGATCACCGTGATCTACGGTCAGGATCGGACACCGCATGCAGAGATGCATGCGGTGTCCGTACGCAATAATTTCTCCACATATATTGGTTGTTCCAAGAGATAATTTTCTTCAAAATTCGGTGAGCTTGATTAGTTGTTTGCTAAATAATTGTTAGACGTGAAAATTTAAAATTATCTAAGGATAAAAGATCTCATTTGATTGCCGACATGATGAGAGATTATTACGTCTGTCGTTCGGACGCTGAGGTGCGCCCGGGCGACGGCCTTGATACTGGCCCGACGAAGCTCGGCATCGGACGACGAACGTAATAATTTTTCTAACATGACATGAGATAGAGTTGCGGGACGAATTTGATGGACCGGGCTAAATTTTACAAGTTCTAAATGAATTTTGGGATTGACATAATATTCAAAAGAAGGAAATAAATAATAATATTTAAAATTTACATCAAACAAAATTTAAAATTCATTCTGAATAAATGTTGATGCGTGCAAGAAAATTTGCAGCGAGAGAGTAATGAATTATCGTCTTAGCATTGCGCGAGGATTCAACACACATTCAGATAAAAATGAATCAAGCTGTGATAACACCATAAGTTTTTACGTGGAAAACCCGTAAAGAAGAAAAACCACGGGGTCTGACCCAGTTGTAAAAATCCACTATAAGTTGATGATTACGAATGTCCCTTATCCCACAGATGGGACAAGGTTACAAGCTTTCCAAGTTACAACGTCGACTGACGACGTCTAGTCAGCGGTGGTTGACAGAGGTCAGCAGTGATTGATGATAATTGATGACTGTCGGCGGTGGTTGACGGAGGTTAGCGGTGGCTGACGATAGTTGATGACGGTCGGCGGTGGTCAACGGAGGTCAGCGGTGATAGACGGCGATCATCAGTGGTCGACGGTGGTCGACAAAGGTCAGAGGTGGTTGTCGACGGTCAGTGGTTGTCGACGGCGATGAACGATTGAGAAGATGATCTTGGACTTGAGCTCCTTCTCAAAGTCTTAAGTTCTCTCTTAAGTCTCTCCCTTCATGTGAGGGGTGGGGCTCTATTTATAGTATTCTGGGTGCAATTAATGCAGGAATATGAACCATTTTGATCGGACTGTCTGGAGAGCTTCTCTCGATCGGATGATGTTTGATGAACATTTGAGTGCCCTAATGATGTCGGAATTGAGCAATTTTTGTCTCGTTGGATTCGTCTTGTCGAGACGCTCGATTCGATTATGAACTTGCTGAATTCGACATTTGTTTGATCTCTCAAACATGTCCGGAAATCTTCCAAGAATGATTTTATCACTTGATCTGGGCTTGATTTAACTTGAATTGGACTAACTTTTATATCATTATGTCTGTCTTCTCGATTCGGTCAGTTTGACTATAATTTTGCTGAAATCAGAGCTCTGGATTACTCTTAATTGAAGTTTGAATGTTTTTTTTCTCAAGATATTATCTCGAGATCCTGTTATATCTCGATATTTGTGTCAAATGATGAAAATATGTTGAGGGCGTATCAAATGTAAATGAAGATATCGGTACTCAATTTTTCTTCTTCTATGTAATGGTTGGATTGAGTCACTTTCAACAAAAAACATAAATTATATATATATATATATATATATATATATATATATATATATATATATATATATATATATATATATATATATATATATATATACAAATATAAATGGACTAAATTAGATGAACATCAAACATATTTGCAGTCATGCCTGAAATTGATTA
>NEWO01000037.1:2445673-2502165 GCA_003013225.1 Phalaenopsis aphrodite | reverse complement strand
ATCTTTAAAAAAAAAAAGAAAAAAAAGGCATAATAATAATAATAAGAAAGAAGAGAAATTAAACCTAATAAAAACAAAAATATGAAAAAAAGAAAAAAAAAAAAAAAAATATATGAACTATAAAGAATGGACTAAATTAGATGAACTTCAAACATATTTGCAGTCATGCCTGAAATTGATTAGCGGGCCCATCCAATTGATAATGCCCAAATTCATACCTCAGAAAGGCTTTCATGGGGCCATCTACATGTAAATTGAGAAAGCAATATTGTTACTGTGCTGACAGTATTTCGGTAATGTTAATGGATTCTAATTAATCATCCACTATGGTTCGTTATCATCATCACTAATAGCTGCCCCATGATATAAATTTGATAATAATGAGCGCTGGAACCCCATTCATTGAAACTATTCACTTTATTTTCAAGATATCCCCTCTTCTCAATTACCATCAAAAGATGTTTTGCATTAATGGCCTGCACTTTTTTCCTTATCTGAAAGCGTGCAAAGGGCTCCGAACGACAAGTTGCGGCTCAGTAATACTAAACTCAAAGAACCATAAATGCCAAACAAAAGCTCAAACAAGGATAGAAACAAAACAATTGCTAATATATATATATCCTGCAGGGAGCTAGTATTCCGACAACAAATTTATGAAATACGTGGCAGTGGGCCATAGCCATGATTCATGAGTGCTAGAAAAAGAGAATGGAAAATCAAAGAGTTTCACTATAAAAAGATGATTATAATTGTGACCACTAGTCCCCCATGCCAGTAAGAGTTATTAGGTTTGCCAGGTTACAACATCGACATGTTGATGAATTTGCTGCTAGGAACGGGGGCGACTGATAGCAATTGACGGTGTCCGGTCGGTGGTGGTATACAGTGATTGACAGTGATCGACGAAAGCTGGCTGAGGTCGATGGTAGTTGATGGTGAACGATGATAGTCGGCGGTGGTCGACGGAGATTGACGAAAGTTGGCGACCGTCGGCGGTGGTCGGTGAAGGCCAGTTGTCGTCGACAGCGGTTGACAACGACAGTGCTTGACATCTGCTCATTCTCAAAGTTTCAAGCTCTTTCTCAGATCTCAAACTCTTCTCCCCCTCAATAGAGGAGTAGAGTTTTTTCTAGTTTTTTTGGTACAATTAATTAATCAGACTGTTCGGATCTGAGCTTGCTTCGATCAAACAGTGTTTGTTAGACATTTGAGTGTCTTAACGATGTCAGAATTGAGCAGTCTTGGGCTCGTTGAATTCGTCTTGTCGAGACGCTCCATTTGACTATAGGCTTGTTAAATTCAACATTCATTTGGCCTTCTAAATAAGTTAAAAAAACTTCCAAGGGTGGCTTAATGACTTGATCTGAGCATGATTTGACTCGAATTAGACTAATTTTGATATCATTGGGTCCATCTCATTGAGCCAATCAGTTTGGCTGTAAGTTTGTTGAAAGCTGAGCTCTGAATGATTTTTAATTGAAGTTAAAATATTTATTGCTCAAAAAATTACCTCGACATTCCTATAATGTCTCAAGACTCATGCTAATTGTTGGAAATTTATTGATGATATATCAATGATTACGACAAGTACTACTTGACAGGTCAGGCTCACCATCTACAGGTCCACAACCCCCTAACCCCTTTATAAATTTTAATTAATTTACTACTAATTAGATGATATATACCCGAGATGATCACATTCAATGTTGCAGCACATTACATATTAAACACGAACTGAAAGAGGGAAATTGGCAGAAAACATCAGCACATCCATCCTTTCTTTACAACGTGAAAGGCATTGCTTATTATTTAATAAAAGGTGATTCTATTTATCTATTTACACAGCATCAAGCCAAGCACGAATTGTTTATTTAATTTATTAGTGCTATAGTTTTTTTTTTTTTTTTTGAAATATCCTATTTTTCATAACTCAATTATTAAAATGTTTATGGACATGGTTAATTGGTGATCATGGGCATGTAATGGAATGCACGAGTTTTCTTAGATTAATTCTAAACAAATGGACATATGAAGAACCACATGATTTGATGCTCATCTGCAGGTTCATTATATGCCTCATCGGGTCCATTAAATCTACCTGAAGAATTGACTTGACGGATTGACCTGATCGAAGTTCTAGCTATCATTTTCCCATGAGCTGATATGCTCGTCAGACCCATATGTGAAGTTCGCCCCCACTAGTGATCCTTGAAATTGACAAACAGCCCAGGTAATGATCAACATTAAATGATTGACATATATTTCATTATTAGTGTAGCCTCTGCATCGTGATCTTTTTATCAAGACAGATATGTACCATCCGGTCCATAATTTTATATTTCTATCCCTTCTTATGTAATAAGGGAGAATGAAAAAAAAAAAGAAAAAAAAAAGATCGGTGACTGAAAATGATTCGAAAGTTTATTACACAATTTATAAGATTAAGAGAGCACGTTTTTCTTAAGTTAAAAGTACAAACCCTTAAAAACAATAAAGTTAAATGAGGAGGAAAATGCGAAGTTCTGACTAAATATGTTTATAAATTGAAGAACAAAAATGTGACCCTCAATTCATAAATTATAAGATCTAAAAAGAATTTGTACTCTATAATACAACATCAAATGTGAGTTCTAATCTTCAAATTTTCGTACCAGAACTGTTGTACGATAGTAAGAGTATCTACCAAAAAAATTAATTCTAACTGGTTCCACTCAATTTGTTGACTTCTTCTGCAAAAATGGGGATGAATCACAACATTTAATATCCAGATACCTTGTTCCTTCATCAATCACTTTAAATATTTAAAATTTTAAATCATATATATATATATATATATATATATATATATATATATATATATATATAACATCTGAGCTTTACTTTTTTTTCAACTTTCATACCTCCCAAATTATTCGTGTCACATTATAAAAAAAAAAAAGCCATCAATTTAGCTTTTAAAAACGTGAAAAACACATTTTAATGTACAACATGTATGTAAAAATTAAAATTTAATGGTAGATATGTAAATACATAAGAATTGAGTGGCATGTAGGTAACCAAAATTTCATTTTAACAGACTTAGAATTGAAAGAAGTTTGGCTCTTATCTTAAACGAGCACAAATAAAGTGCTTCTAACATATATAGTTAATAGCATATGACACTTTCTAATGATAAAATTAAAGAATACCAAAATTAGATTATTCTCCCAAGATAATTCATTTTCAATGGCATTAAAGAAATTAAATACCTAATGAATGAACTATAAATAAATGGTTCAATTGAAAGGCATTCGGTTGGAATACTTCAAAGGTCGACTAGTGAAAAGCCCTCATATACCACATGTTTATTTTCATATAAAAATATTAGGTATGTAAATTTCCCTGCATTAATTGTTGTTATTAGATATGTAAATACATAGAATAAAGTGATACGTATCTAAATCTTTAAAAAAAAAAAGAAAAAAAAGGCATAATATGATTAGTATGAAGTAGTGAAGTTGATAGAGGATAAACATAAAAAAAGGAAGCTTCAATATCAAATTGCTAAAAGAAAAAAGACACGTATAAATACAGGACTGGACTTTAGTAATTATTTTAAAGGGAAAAAAGGGAAGATGCAATGAACTGGTTCTCTTTAGCACAGGCGATTGATGGCATGGCAGCGGCGAAGGGCACACATCACCCAGCAACAATCCAAAACAGCGCATTTGGCATTTTTGGCTTACCATTCATTGAACTTTTATCCTCCACTCTTTTCCATGTCCATCTTTCTTTTCCTCTCTCCCTTTTTCCCTCCTCCTCCATTTTCATTAGATTCTCTAATTTCCCCTTTTAATATCCAAAGTCAATTTTTATTACATTATTATAAATTTTACATACATTCCCCTTTATTCTTTTCTATTTACATTATAAATATATATCATCTTACATACACATGATTTGTTTGTACCATTCAATTTAAAACTATTTTTTTCAAAAATATATATATATATTAAGATATTCTCAGTAAAATAATAGTTAATTAAATATGATGGACCTAACGGTACCACTGACACACACTGTTGGGGCCACCATAGTCATATTCATGTAATAGCATTTACCCAAACGCCCCCCACATTCTGCGGATGCTTTTCATGAACAACAATAATTAAAATTTAGAATTACTGAGGCAAATATTTTTATCCATTCATAATTAAAGCCAACTTAATTTCTTAATTATGACATGATGTGATCATGATTCATAAAAAAATAAATGTCTATTTTATATCTGTACACATAAAAATATGAAAGCAAATGGGTGGATACTGAAATCTTTGACGATCATTTTCAGATCAGTATTGGCAAAGAAGACACCTTATACTAACGATTGATAGAAAACGCCAAGAGAAAATCTCGTAGGATAGAAATCAGCTTTCAGGACAATCGACGAGAAGCACTCTTTCGGGCTATATATCAATCGAACAAAGGCTCGATCAAATTGGCCTCCGGTTTTATTATATGCAAATGACTCTGTAATTACTAAAATGCCTCTCTGAAAAATTAATAATGAGGGAGGATACTATATAATTTTATAATATTATGGCCTATAAATAAGATTAGATATTATGAATAAGAGAAACTTTTTGTTTGCCTACTTTCTCTCTTATTTACTTCCTAATAAAACGTTTTATTTTTTGGGTGCATTTCCCTGACATTTTTGCATTCAATATCATCCTTGTCATGTATAAGGGTAATTTGTTCTACAAATATGTTGCATATTACTACGATTTTATAATGAAAAATTAGACAACTCAGCTTCAACGGTTATTTTACTTCATAATTACAGATCTGTTGACTACGATTTTATTCATGCCTTCAACAGTAGTCACTTGGCTATGCTTTTTGATGACATAATTTTAATTGATGATATCATAATAAAATAATTAGAAGTTTCATGCGTTAGTATTAATTAAACAATTAGAGTATTTATTACATAATTTTTAATAAATACCATGTTAAAAAATATCATTCAATATTTATAAAAGACAAGGTCATGCTTAGATATTATAGATTAAACTGATTAGAAGCTCTAAAATAAAATTTAAAAAGCCCCCACCAAATTCAATAATGTTTTATTGATTCAAATGTTGGTTTGTACAAAAATTAAAAAAAAAAAAAAAGGATCTAAATTGATTTCATTAAACATGTAAATATAAAAAAAGATATATGCTAAATCAAACATATTATTGCATAAATATATCAAAGGTTAGATATGATGACAGATTTAGGGGAATCGAATCTACACAATGAAAAGTTGAAAAGATGCATACCTACAGACCCTGACAACACTAGCAAGGCAATATCACATTCCCCTTTGTTGCTTCATCGATTTTAACAGACAAAATCTACGAAGTTGCAAAGTTAGGCAGTGATAAGACTATGCAGATAATTGTTTTCTCCACTAACCTGGAGTTAATTTACATCACCTGTATGATCTAACTAAATTTCATTATAAAACAAGTGCAAAACAGGGGCATTTACATACATACCCCCCAATTCACATGTATTTACATATTTAACACCTCATACTTTAAAAATAACACTATTTTAACCTTTAAAAAGTGAACCACACTTTTCATATTGCACATAAAAAACGGGTGAGCACTGATCTTGAGAAGATTTGACGGTCCGGAACAAAAGAGAATGATGAAGGAGGGCCCGACAACTGAAGATTAAGAGGCATGCTTTTCCAATTTAGTGAAGCTGTCCGAGCCAAAGCCGGTAAGGCCAAAGCTGACAGAACCGCGAAACTGACCGAAGACGATAAGAAAATATAAGAACGAGTTGATCCAAGTAAAATCTGGTTCCTTAGCATCTCCAACCACCCCAGAGACATCTAGAGGCCCCTCATTGAGGCCAAGAATTGATAGCTGAACCATATCAACCGACTGGTACAATTGACTCATAATGACCAAACTCAACCGAACGAGCAGATCTGTGTCCACAGAGAAATCAAATTGAGCTTCGCCAACTGACCCAAAAAGCAACCGAACAATAAGCTCATATATGTAAAATATCAAGAATTCACCATACAACTAACTTTAAAGCAGATATAAAAATGTACCTTCATCACATTGTACTCTCCCAATAAATAGAGAGATCATTTTATGACAAGACACGATTGATATAACATTTTACCATTCACTCATCCCTCTATCTCTCTCCCTCCCTGTCCTTAAGATATATTTTTTAGGTGTAATTCATGGACAAATCAATATTCAACATCCTAAAAGGTGCAGTGAGTGTGATTCATGCCAAAAACAAAAAGAAGAGCGACCCAAAAAGAAAAAACTCATAACTGAGACACCGATAATATGAAATACAAAAAAGAGTTTATGAACCAACAGGTCCAAGAGTTAAATAATCAAATGTTGGATTTTCATTCGAGATACACTGGCTCGAGGAAGAAAGCACCACCCTCGAGAGAAAGGGCTAGCACCCAATGACCAAAGAGTCCCCCCAACCCCAGAGAGAGGAGACCCTCGCTACTTAAATAGTGTTAGGTCGACACCGATCAACCAACATATGTTCAAGCGTACTGAGTAGCCCGGTAACCTAAAATTGCATTCTCTAGGCAATTCTCTGAAGCGCACTCCCAACACTGGAGTTTTACAAGGGAAGGACCGACCCAACCAACAACATAGCCTCGTTTGAGTCGACTGTGTGTTTGCTAAGGATCACCGACACACTGAAATATCTTCTCTTCTTTATCAAGCTGAGGAAGTCGGCCCTCAAGTGGTTCAATGCACTACTGCTAGGAGTAATTGCATTTTTCATTGATTTCAAGCAAATGTTTGTGGTGGTGTTGGAAAAAGCACAAAAACCTCAAAAAAACTCATAGGGCCTGCAGATCCAACAGAGCAAGAGCCTTCACTCGTTCATCGCATGCTTCCAAAAGATGTTGGGAAGTGTTGGATCAGGAGTCCAGTGGCTTGTGTCACCCTAGATCAAGGGTTGAAAGAACGACCCTTCCCGTACACATTGACTTTGCAGCAACCGAAGAAGCTGACAGTTTTGTTAGAGCTGACCAACAATCACATATCAACCTCTGGGAGATGCAGTTGGAAGAGTGCAAGAGACACTCAGGAGGAAAAATTTTGGCACCTCAAGTGCAGAGGTAGGATTATTTCTGGTGAACAGTTCAAAAAGATGTCGAAAAATTCTCAAAGAGATGCTAGCAATGTCTGAAATATGTATCACTGCAACGCTAGCCAACACACAAACAACAACCCATTGTTAGCCCACGGCTCTTTGTTGTATGAGGACGCAACAAACTCGAACCCTTCTCCCCTGTCGTGAGGCCAACACAAATGTTTGCTTGCTATGGATTATTTTTTTAAGTGAATCGACGCCAAGGTACTCGCTCGGATCACCGCAAAGGTCATTCGAAACTTCATCCGCCTGATCTAATATGTCAATATGATCTACCACCTGTAATCTTCACGGATAACATAACATGATTTATTAATCAAGTGGTAAAAGATTTTTGCCAAAGCTAATGGATCAGTCTGAAGTTTGCGTCAGTACATCCTTCTTGAACAAATGGGCAGGTAGAAGCACCAAACAAGTTCATCCTAAACTTACCGAGGAAAAAGGTTGAAGGAGCTAAAGAAAATTGAGTCGAGATCCTTCTATCTTCTCTGGGCGATCCGAATTAAACTGCCCACGGCGACCAGGCAAACTACATTCATGAGCTCACACGAGATGGCGGCAATGTTGTTGGTAGAATATTATCATCACAACTATCACAACCAAAAAGCGATGGCAGCCTCTGTGTTTGACAAAGTAGGTTAAGCCGATTGACAGGAAACAAATGACGATGGAGTAATGCTTGCATCCGACCTTGCGGAGGAGAAACAAGCTGACTCAGCTATTTGGCAAAAAGAGGTGAAGAGACGGACGACTTGATACTATAACAAGCACGTTCAAAAAGAATTTTGCCTACGAGACATAGGGTCTGTTTGGCGCAGCGGCCAAGCCGTTGCGTGGCACCGCCCCGCGATTATTTCAAGTTTGGTCGGTGTCTCGTCCACGGAAAACCGCGAATTAGGCCGAACTCGGAATGCCGGCGGATACCAGTGGCCCAGCTTCGTCGCCATCGCGTTAAATGAGTTTTACGCTCGTGCCCTCAACTCCCTAAACGCGAGCGGAGCTTCCCCTTTCCCAAATCTTCTCAACTCCCGAATCTCGTCCTCTTCCTCCTCTTCCCAAACAGACCCATAGAAGAGGGCAGCGGTGGAGGCATGGTGATCCCGCCAATCCCCGCAGCCATTCTGTTGAGGCTGCATGGTAAATCCTACCCTCTTGTTCTATACTGTTTTTTTCATTTTTACGAGGTTTGGGGGTTTACGCTTTGGGGTTGGACTGGGGGTCTCGTTCACTTTGTCTGCCCGGTTTTTGCAGCCATTAGGAACATGTTGTGGACGTATGATTTGTGCCATGGGAGTTTGAGATGGAGACAAGGCTGGGTAGATGGGCGATGGAGGTTGGGAATCTATGTTTTGGTGTTGGGACTGGAGATTTTGGTAGCGGTTGTTTGGTGTGGTTCTTATTGTGATTTTGTTGCCTTGTGGGATTTGCGTACGTCTGTTTCTTTTGTTTAGATCATGGCTTCCTTTTTTTTAACTTTGTTGGGCATGATCTTGTGGGTTGGATCACTTCACCTCTGTTTGTTAATCATTAACATGTTTTCTTTTTCAATATAATGGTGTTTTATTTATTTGTGAGCTGGCACTAATAAGCTTATTGTTGAGGTACCGCATATCAATTATATAGGTATTAGTTGCTGAGGATGATTTTTATATGTAAAACACCTAAACTTTAATGTTTATGCTCATAACACTCAAATACCTTAATATCACAATCTAAAATGCCACTTCACTAATTTTTAGAAGACAAGTGCACTTTTTTCATGCATAGATCTATAGCACCAAAATCTTATAATTATAAAAATATCAAACTAGGTGTTCGATGTGTAAATTCATAAAAATTTTGGGGTTCTTTTGTAAATTTCCTTCATTTTTATTCCATCATGCTATCGATATAAGGCTGCCAAAAAACTATTTTATCAACAGACAACGGAATTCTTTTTAGTCGTCGTTTCACTTATTAAATTACTTGTTGGACTAGGGGTTTTTTCCTCTTCCTTTATCACTATCCGTATTTATCGTTAAGTTGGTCGAGCATCTGAATTTTTTAACTACTTCGAAGTAAAATTTAGCTTCAAAATTATAAAGTATGTCGCTCTTACAGTTATGTTTAAAACAATTTTACAAACAGGGCCGACATGGTCATTTTACCAGAAACAACAACCATAAATTTGTTTTCACACAGCTGCACCAAACAGACAGCTAACTTTCCCGCAACAGCTTCCCCACAGCAGTTTCCTGGGGCAGCGCAGCTGCAATTGAAAAGCTGAGAAGCTACAACTGCGTCAAACAAAGTCATAGTGTTGAAGAAAGCTGACCCAGCTACGCGAGAAGCAGTGGAAAGCTTGACCAGACGTGGATCGGGTCATTTATCAATGACAGGCTGGACGCCTTCAGATCATACAAGTTGAAAACCTACAAAGAGAAAGAAATCTCTCGCATGTGGAGCGAAGATGATTTTTTTGTATCCCAACAATGAGAATCTATTATTGTTCCAACCACTGTATTTTATTGTCAGTTGTATAAAATTGGTTAAGTAAAAAAATTACTAATGGTGCATACAATCCCAAGTCCGACCGACACTCAGGAAACTTGAGAAGTTTATGTAATGGATCAGAAAAATTCGAGTGATACACGGGGAACTCAAATCGGCCCATTGGCAATGTTTCCATCCGAGTCATAAAATTGACAACAACCGATAACCACTGATCAATAAAAATTATCTAAATAACCGACAACGAAGAACAACCATATGATCGGTGAATCAGACAAGAATCAACCCACAACGCTCAAGCATCAATAAAACTCATTTCTTCTAGCTTGAAGCGGGTCAAGCTCTAGAGGTGATTTCCTAACTATTAGTGACAAGATTTGTGATAGGTAGCATACAAATCACCTCAACAATATTTCTAGATGTTTATCCCCGTGAAAGCTAGGACAATATCCACTTAATATGCATGACGTAAGATACAGTCCATACAAAGCGACGACTTAACCAAGAGCCGAGACATTGGAGGTATAACACTTGAGTTCGCATATAGCATAAACTTTCTATAATCATACTCATCCATTCGGATTCAATAAACTTTCTTATCAATTAATCTTTTAGCTTCACAAAAAGACCCAATTCGGATTTTCCTTCGGCCGATTGAATCACCCTCACTAAAATAATTACTCGACGCAGGTGTTTAAAATAAAAAGAATAAGCTCCAAAATATGACAAGCACATCAAGATAAACACTTGTTATTTTCATAAATCAAGTTAGGCTTACAAAAAACGAGCTATAAAAGAATCATAATACATATAATTATGAAACGTCGTAATAAAGAACAAAGCAATTCTCTCTAATGTCATTTGGAGATACGCATTCAAACTGGAGAAGCCTGTGGAAGACAAATCTCCCGCCACAAACGATCAACTTATCATCAAAATATTTCGATCGTTGTTGAACTTGGAGAAGACGAGACTTCACTTCATTCTATTCTCGGTGCATTGCAAGAGCCATGTCTGAGCCAACCTCCACCTTCTCTTCTAAAATAGCAACGTGGTTCTTTATCTCCACAACATCAACCTCCAAATTAATGACTCGGACTTGCATCTCCAACACTGCGGCCTTAGCTTGCACCGAAGTATCGTTGGATCCCAATCTTTTTTACAATGGAAAAGTATTCTTTGTTTCTTGCAAGTTCCCAGCGAGCGGTGACCACTTCTGACAACAAATCTGTAATTCCCTAGCAGGGTCGTTTGATGGAAAAGAGACGTACTGCCCATGACTGTGTGATTCACCAACAGCCCTGACAGATTATTCACAGGGATCGGGTCATCCAACACCAAAATCTCCGCGTCCGCTCGCTCGTCCTCTAAAGCCAAAGATATTTTTAACCTCCATGTCGTGTGGGATTTTAAAAAAAGGGGCATTTACATACATACCACCGAATACTTACGTGTTTATATATCTAATACCTAAATTTTATTATTTTTTTAAAATTTAAGGAAAATTAAAAAAAAAACAACGAAATCCTAAGGCATTAAAAAACCAAAAACCAATTTTTTCTTTTTCACATTTTTATAAAAAAAAATTTTGATATCATTTGATTAATTTTTATATATTATTTATTATCTAATCAATTTGAGCCAAAACAAGCCGAACAAAATTTTGTTCGTGTTCGGCTCATTTAAAAATCGAGGTCAAAAAATTTGTTCGTGTTCAACTTGTTTGTCTATCGAACGCATCAAACAAGAGCTACTTAGCGAGCCGAACACGAATTGTTCGCGAACGACGAGCTTTTTTGGCACCCCTACTAGAGGGAGTCCAACTTTGCCTTCACCATTCAGTCAACAACGAAGACTAACCCCCACCCCCTCCCCACCTTAAGCTTCGCGGCAAAAAGTTCAACCTAATACCATTGGGAGAAGAGCTTAGCAAAAAACTCACCATATGACTTCATTGTGGCCATCTTTTCCGACATGGCTCGATTTTCCTCATGTAACCAAGAGCAACTCTAATTGCAGAGTGCCTCCCTTTTGCCGTCACTACTTATTCTTTCGTTGCCTTTACCCTCTCCTCAGTCCCTACCAGCTTTTCCAGAGCCTCCAATCGCTCTTTGAGTTCTCAAAGAAGAACCATCGACAGGAAATGAGAAGCCTCTCAAACTATCGATTAATACACATTGATCGCTCGACATATGCCTGAGAACTTGTGTTCCATTAGGCCTCCTCATAAGCACAAGAAAAGATGACATTAGCTGGAGTCAAAGTAAAAAACCGCAGTGGGGAGTCAAAATACCGGTCTTCCTTGAGATCGATTAGAGTAAATTAATCGTCAAAACTGTTGATGATCTTCACCCCCTCATCTTGAGTGGAACACACCAAGTGTGGATCTATTACGCTTCTTCCAAGATAGGGAAGAAGCAAATCACTCAAATCAGTTGCGGGAGCCTTCTCTTCATGACACCTCTTGGGCGGGGGAGGAGGGCTTGAACTCGGACTCAGGTCCACTCCGGTCGACCAGAGAAGAACAACTCGCTACATCCCTGGCATGAAGATCAATGAAGGAGTGACCGACCAAGGGGTGACAGATGTTATATATTGCCCTACCAATGCCTCACTGAAGACTCCACTAGGTTCGTCGTCCTTCCGGCCACTTGATATTGCGTGCCCGAGGGACCTGCAACTGACAGAGAAATCTTAGTGAGCGCCGAAAATAATTTTTTTTCTAAAAAAAATTTAGCTCGCCAATGGCATTCATTTGAAAAATAATAGAAGAAACGGACTTAAATAAACAAGTTTACGACTTTCCAAATCTTCCCCAGAATGGACCACCCGGGGTTTATGTCGGCCCACCAGTTCAGCAGTTTCGAGGTGGAAGGTTTCAACACGATCAATGGTATTGCCTTCTTCTTGCCTACTCAGGCAACAACATTGCCTCCCTCTCGCCCTCCCAAGAGCCGGAGGTTGCCTCCCTCTTGCCCTCCCAAGAGCCGGAGGTTGTCCAATCCTCCTCGATCATTTAACCGAAGGTGTATGAATGTAAAACCTGGTCGACAATTGTTAAGTCGAGATACGAAAAGACTGTAAGTTGTTGCTCTTCGACGCCTCTAGCCTCGACCAACACTCAATCTGAAACCTTTTTCTTCGACTTCACAAGAGCACCACAGTACAATCTAAATCTATCATCATCAGAAAGAAGACCCCAAGCAGAATTTAAATTTCCAATCCTTCACTCCATTTTCTAGCCCCATCAACTCGAACCTGTTGACCAATGCGAACTGAATGAAGCTATCCAAGTCGACCCGGAATAAAAATATATAACTTAAAATGCTCCATCGATCAAAAGATCCACGGCCGAAGTCAGAATATAATGTAAGTCATCACTATCGCTATGGAGTTCGAGAGAATTTGGGAGGGAATTACTCAGTAATGATTAAAGATGGCCCGCAATTCCCAGCAAAAAAAAAATAGCCAGAGAGATTGAAGTGTAACTAATCTTCATATAAAATAGTGTCAGACGAAGTGGTCGCTTAATCGTTCCTGTCAGCGACCCGAATCTTCAGTATGGAATCAGACATAGGTCTCCCGCAACCGAACCACTTCCCCAAAAGTAATCAACGATCGGTGATTCGACATGACGATCTTAAGGCCTTTGGAGAATACTTCAGAGCCATCAAGCAGAGTGTAAAAAGAAAAGGCCAAGGTAATGAAAAAAAAATGAGAAAAGGACAATAAAAGCGTAGAGTCATCAATCCCTCAACCTTATATATAAGGAAACAAAAGAAGTTGAAACGCCTCACAAGGGTTAAAAATGGAACTATAGAGTAATTTTGAAAACGAGTTGAAAATTATCCTGAAAAAAAAATATACTTTACATGAGGGTCGGCCGCTGTTTTGACTAAGACATATTATTGTAAAAACAAACCCTTATATAAAACTTCTCCCACAAACTTAAACTTGTTCACCCGATTCGCTCGGCTTGAGCTTGGACTATGTGGGGTCTCTCCCAGACATCCGACGGTTCCTAGCGAAGAGTGGTCATCTCTTCCTCCATCTTGTCCACTTTCTCCACAAGAGCAAGCAGCTCGTGTATCTCTTCACTTCGATAGATCCCGACCCAAAGCGGAGAAGTTCTTGATATTGTCCAGGCGGTGGGCAAAGACCTTAGAGATATCTGACATCCACCAGTTGCTTCCATGCGGGTCTCGAGAAGATTACCTACGCTGTCAATCCCACACTTCCTCGCTCGAGAATCAACCGTCCCCAACTGCGCCTGGGCAGTCTCCATTAGCACTGCGATCGGGTTCTCACAAACATTTACACAAGGCGAGTCATCACTCGAGACTATCGAAAGGAATAAGCTACACCAAGAGCAACATAAAGAAGAAAGGGGTGCCCTAGAAAAAAAATCAAAATCTAATGAGTATGATTGAAGCTCTTCATAGCAAGCAGTCGATCCAACTCAGATGATGTCAGTGACAACGCTCTCATCGGGTGGTGGCAGAGCATCATCAGCTTATTGGGCAACAACATAGCACCAGTAGCTTCTTTTGTATCGGGCAACGACAGAGCACCAGCAGCATCTTCAATGGCTCCTTCGGTTGGCGCGTCCCATGACACGGTAGAAGATTGAGCCGACAGAGCGATGGTTGAGTTGGTTACTTGAGCTAAGGAAAGAATCAAACGAACCCACCTAATGCACCAACGTGAACATATTTTTCTTCTTAACGATGACTTTCTTCTTCATTTCACCTCCCGGTCGGTACCGCTTCTTCGGTCTCTCAAAGGTTGCACGAAGCATGTTTTTGTTATGGATATCACCATGGGAGTTCGACACATTTTTCATTAAAATGCTTGGAAACCGGCTAATTCAAACGAAAAGAAATGCATAGCAAATATGAAATGTGAAGAGTCATGTCACGTCTTGTCTTATTTATAAGCATCAAATGTGCAGAAATCAAGAGATTTTAATTATTGAATCTTTGATTAATAATAAATGCAATCAATTTTTCACATTAAATTTTCTTATTCCTATCGTAGTGTTGCTTTCAAGTGGTTATAGAATCAAAGAATTATAATATATGCATCCAAAAAGGGTCAGCGCTGAACCTAAGGAGATATGACTGTACAAATGTGCCTGCCAACAACATATTATTAGGCCCACTTTTCTAATAGAGTGAAGCTGACCGAGCCAAAGCCATTAAGGCTAAAGCTGACCAAATTGCGAGACAAGCTAAAGACGACCATAGGATATAAGAACGAGCCGATTCAGAGAAAACCTGGTTCCTTAGCTTTTCCAACAACCCCAAAGACATCTAGAGGCCCCTCATCAAGAGTCAATAATTGATAGATGGACCATATCAATCGGTCGACTGATACCGACCAAACTCTACCGACCGAGTTGATACCATTGAGTCAAGCTAATCTCAATCAACCGAGACAAATCAAATTGGGTTTAGTCGGCCGGTCCATAGAGCAACCACATGATAAGCTCATAGATGTAAAATACCAAGAATATCCCGTAGAACCCCATTTATATAGACAAAAATATAATATCATCACAATGTACTATCTCTTCTATAAATAGAGATCATTTTATAAATAAAACACCGCTAATACAAAGTTCTACTATTCAATCCCCCCTCTTTCTCGCTTCCCTCTTACATTTTATTTTTTGGGTGTGATTCACGAACAAATCAGAATTCAATACAGGCATAAATAAGATAATATACAAGTAAAAACTGAAATTTAGTTGTCAGATACGTAAATACAAAGGAATTGAGTGGTATGTATGTAAATCTTCCATAATATTGAGCGTAGAGAGATCCAAAATGAGGACATGTAGTTTATTTTTTTACGTAGAATTCAAAGCTATACAAATTAACTAACTAGCTTCCAGGCAGTTCAAACTGTTGCGGTTAAATCTCATAACACAAATCATATTTTGCAGCAATATGGCACAAAAATATATGCTGAAATCTTCATGGAAAGCCATAAGATGGTAACAGAATAAGGCTTAGAATATCATGCTTGTATTAGCTTTACCTGCTGCAAAAAGAAGACGGGAAGCAACACACTCCCTTCGCAGGTATTACCCTGCTCAGGTTCAAATGGATTGTCTCAGCCTGCACCATTGTGCAAGCACCGCTAGTGTTCATTAGAGTCAGTAAAGAAAAATGGACAAAAATCGAGATGAATAAATCAATGGGCTTTTAAGTTCATTTTCAGTTTCAGCGTTGCCCGAAGATGAATAGAATAAATTATTAAAAAAAAAACCTTATTTCTAATGATGTTCAATTAAATTAAATAGCAAGTGACCTTTCATCGTTCTCAAGTGTTATTAATTGAGTTTTGGGGAACAGATTGGCTCAAAATATCCTAATCAAATTTTCTTATGAAATTTATGCTTAAAACATTGAATTTAGTATAAAATAAATGCCATACAACTTGTTATTAATTTATCAAATATTATACTCATCCAAAAACAAGTTTAAAGATAAAACATCCATCTTGACCAAACTTCAGCGTGATATCCTAAAACCAATCTTCCTCCAAATTTATAGTAGAGTGGTAGTCAGCGATGCATCGTGTAATGTGTGTGTACACACTAATGAGCCATATCAATTTTCAGCAGTTAAAATCACAACACAGTTTATTTTATAGGGATACAAACAGTTTATTTACGGTATGTTTGCTTGTGTTTTGTTCCAATATACTTAATAGATAATTTAATTTACCAAACAAATATGAACAAATACATTTTTAAACAATTTCTACCCAACCCTTGGTGATGACAATAAGACGTGAAATTTATTAAATCCTCTCTATGGCCAACATGCATATATCTCACAAGAAACAAAAATCAGAAAATTTTGGATCATATCCTTTCCCACAATTAATTCTTATATTGCACTAATCTCAAAATAAATTCAAGAATTCTAAAGCCAATCATAGTTAACCTTTAGAATAAATATGATCGCCATTTTTTTTCCAAACAAATTCAATTTTTCATCTAGTAAAAAAACCTTCACTAACTTTATCCTTGGTCAAAGAAGTGAGGTAAAATACATTTACATTAAATTGTTCTTTATTTTTATTACTTTTGTTTCGTTTAATTCCTTGAAACCAAAAGAAATGTTGAAGTAAATTGTCGAAAAAATTTAATCGCTTCTTATGTTGTTGCTTTAAGCAAGAATAAAACTAAAACAAATGATGTCTAACACTAACCATTTGCAGGTAAACAATATGTACCAGACAGTAAAGAATAACATGTGGGCGTGTTTTTTATCCAATTAACAATTAATATGTATAACTACAGCATAACATCTCAATATATACCAAGCTTCTAAACAAGTTTAGCTAAAAGAAAAACAAGTTTAGCTAAACACTGCTTTTCTTTGTTTTGTTTTTAGTCGATTTCAGTCCTTGGTTTGAATCCAAGCCTAATTTTCTAGAAAAGCATAGACAGTTTGGTTCTTTGATTTGAGTAAGAACCGAATCAAGCTGGCCAATGCACTTCCCTTACAATGTATATTTTTGAATTCACACCAAGCTACTTGAAAAGATCCATTACCAAGAAACAGTGAATGACTAACTTAGATTCATGATGTAGATGCTACAAAAAGCCAATTTCAAATCCTACCTGAAAGGTTTGATGTGATTTACAGCTTTAGATTTGAATCCTCCCTGCCGCATGAGAAAATATTAAGGGAATTTACCTACGTGGCACACTATTCTTATGTATTTACATTTCTCAAACCTAAGCCTTCATATTTACACAGCACTCAATACTTTAATATCACATAGAAAATAGCACTATCACCACATTTTAAAAGTTAAATACACCTTTTCTTGCATAGGTTTAAAGATCCAAAGTGATATGTATGAAAATATAGAATTTTATGTATGAGATATGTAAATACATAAGAATTGTGTACTATGTATGTAAATTTTCCTAGATTTAAATCCAACGCTTACAGAAAAGCAGGTGCTAAAGTGAGAACAAAGCAATTGTCCATGGCTTGCAGATTATAAGGACAAATTGATCATGTCCTGGCCGAAGGATGCACCTCTGCCTACACATAGGACCAACTCAAGGTCGAGGACCAGAGCTAATGGAATATGCCGATGTGCAAATATATGGAGCTCTTTTACAGGGTATCGAACTACTAAATGCACAGCAGATTTGCTAAAAGTAGTTTAGTTTACATGGCTTTATTGTATTCATTAGCAATGCTCAAACGATCTTAAATATAGTTCTTACTGGGCTTGTACCATTAGAATAGAATATGAAGAAGCACAAGAAATGGCAAAGGTGATTACATGAAGGTCTTGCTAAATATTATTTTGGTATAGAAAATGAGAGGTACCGATCTGTAGACATTTCTTGCATCTTTCATTATTGAAAAATAAAGCCCGTAAAATAAAATGAAGGAATGAAGGAATTAAGTTACTTCCCATCCATTTATAACTCTGGCCCACTGCAACAAAACTGCTTCGCAGCTTGGAGTCAGCTGTCTGGAAAGGAGGCTGGCAGAATCTCCTGAAGATGTACAAGAAAAGAAAAGAAATACTTGCACACTCCCTACGCAGGTATTATCCTGTTCAGGTTAAAAGGGTATTTCTCAGCCAGTATGCCTCCATAGTGGCAAAAATGGCCTGTGATATGGCAGGCATGGGCACCCCTGGTGCAGAATAATGTCAAATAAAAGCAAACATAAAATAAATAACAAAATTTGTAACGCTTCATTACTGCAGCAAACTAAACAAACACGACCATCAGAACAAAGCAAAACATGTTTTGCATTTTTTAGCATAATATCGACTTACATATAGAACAAAGCAAAACATGTTTCGCATTATTTAGCATAGTATCTATTTAGTATAATATCGACTTACAAACAGAACAAAGCAAAACATGTTTCAAAACATGTTTTGCATTATTTAGCATAATATCAACTTACATACGCCCAATAGGAAATGCCAACTGTTTTAGCCAATTGGAGTCATTTTCAAGCTTCTGGCAATACGAAGATGCAAAAAAGCTCCTGTCCAAAAAAATGAAAGCATGAGTTCACAACTTCACACGCAATAAATAGAAAGCAAGAGAGAACCTTTATGGTAATCTTCCTTGGTGTTTAATTGGTAGCTTGCAGTTAGAAAATGCGTTTTAAAAGCAGTGAAGTTCTCTAAATTTCGTCATTTGGTTGCATATAGTTAGAAATTAAATTGCAGGTATACACTCCATAAACACATTCAAACATTCGAACGTGATGGATTTTGACCTCACAAAAATGTATGTTTTCAATCTATGCAGCCAAATCAGCACTAGAAAGACACAAGGGTAATGAACAGGCCAAAAATAAATAAGCATGGAAGTCATCCATAACCAACGTGCTTTTAAAATAAGCAACAACAACAAAGCCTTAATCCCACTAAGTGAGTGTCAGCTACATGAATCCGTTTTCTCCATTCTATTTAGTGTCATATTTTCATTTAATTCTAATAAATTAATATCATTTTTTATACAATAAGCCCAAAAAAAGCTTAAACCAGTTAGCATGAACCTATAGAATATAATGTAAAAATGAAAAAAAAAGGGGGGAATCCTATTCCTAAGGAAAATGCAGTGACAAAAAAAGGCTGTAAACTTCTTCACAAAATGACAGCCTATCACGAACACAAGATCCTTGAGGAGAAAGGTTCTCCGTCTTATTGATTGAATATAAAACTTTAAATCAGCAAACATGATGAATAAAAAAAGAAATAAATGAGAAGCACAAGCACAATTATGAGGTTATAAATACATATATCACTAGAAGTACTCTCCTAGTACAAACCCCCTCTGGCTGGGGTGAATGTATTGGTTTTTTCATATTCAGCTTCCTGGTCAGGAAATTTTTTAGGGTCGATTTGACATTCTCCATCTACCTTATACAACGGAGCGTCATTCTTTAAAATCTAATATAGTTAACTTAAGAGATTAAATGCAAATGCCACTAGGTAGTTTATAAACATAAAATTATTAATTTGTTAGTTTGGGAATATCAGATTTGAACTCTCAGAGACTCACTTTCTCACCACGCTAAGCTTTAAAGTAAACCATCAACAAGCAAGAAGCCAAAAGATGTGAAACACTGCAAGCTAAAGCATATCCTTACAGAATAAATCAATGAATAACATAAACTGCAGCCTACCTTTTACCGGCGTATGGCATAGCTTTCAGGAACATAGATCTCCCCACCAACTTCACCATGCTGCTCTCCACTGATAGTTTTCCTGGCAGCAAGAAACTCAACACTCATAGCTTCCATGCCCTGCTTCAAAGCTTCCTCTGGAGTTCCATACCCATGCTCATTAGCATATTTGCGAACATCTTCTGTAATCTTCATAGAGCAGAACTTAGGTCCACACATTGAACAGAAATGTGCAACCTTGGCACCCTCAGAGGGAAGTGTCTCATCATGGAAGGTCATCGCAGTCATTGGATCCAATGATAAAGCAAATTGATCAACCCATCTAAACTCAAAGCGTGCCTTGCTTAGGGCATCATCCCAGGCTTGTGCATGGGGATGACATTTTGCCAAATCAGCAGCATGGGCAGCTATTTTGTATGATATAACACCTGCTTTCACATCATCACGATTTGGCAGCCCAAGATGTTCTTTAGGTGTAACATAACAAAGAAGTGCAGTGCCAAGAGCTCCAATGTTGGCTGCACCAATGGCTGAGGTAATATGATCATATCCAGGAGCAATATCAGTTGTCAGGGGACCGAGTGTATAGAAAGGTGCCTCGTTGCACCAATCCAACTGTTTAGCTATATTTTCTGGAATTTTGTGCATTGGGATATGTCCTGGGCCTTCATTCATCACCTACAAAATCAAAAGAACAAAACAATATAATTTCAAAACCACTAGACTAATCCTCAAAAATGGCAAACATCATTGGAAATTTCAAACACATAATTGTGTTAAAAACAAATATGGACTTAAATAACATAACAAGCACGAGCAAACACTAAAAGTATACACACGTCAAAAGCATAGAAAGTTATAGTTTATATGATTCAGTATCATTATATTCTGCTTTTTTTTTTTTTAATTCTATGTGAAACCTGCTATGATGTCAGCACCTATATGAACGGGATGTGTTCTATAGGTCTAACTCTTGACTGCACGATTTTAACTAAACCAATAAAATACCAACAAACATTCCAATGCAAATTGATAAATGTACGCCTATGTGCTGCTGAAGTTCCACTATGTCACTGTTGTTCCTGACACTTAGATTTTTTTGATTGTACGGATGTTCCTTACGATCACGTCTATGTTTTCCTTGTTATTGTCCTTGCGCTTTCCCACTGTTGTCCTTATTTAGGAATTCCAAAGTAAATTGATAAATGTTTAACACTCGAGATTTTTTGGAGCTTGAATCAAACTGATATGTTGACAAACACATTTTAGATTGAAAAACTAAAGTTGTGCGCCACTTATATTGAACTTCTCTATTAAGTAGTCAAAGCCATTGCTGTGGAAACATAAGATTGATGAGTCTCCAAGTGAGAATTTTCTTGTATTCTTTAGGCTTTTCTTTATAAAGAGAGAAGTGGGCATATTATATTGCATAAGAGAAATAGTAATCCTTCATAATTAATTCATAATGAAATATAATGCTGGGGCAATAAGGTGTAACCACGAAATTGGTGAACTTACCTAAAATTCTTAGTGTATTTTTGCACGTTCATCTTCTTTTCTATCTTCCATTTTTTCACATTCTGTAGCTGCATAGATTTGGCCTATCTCCCAATGAAATTTTACTGCTTTAATGATTTAGAAATGCAGCACTTGGAAGTGAAATTTAAAAGTTTAAAGTGCTTCCTAGATGATTGAAACTTGTTGTTTTAAGGGGGTTAGATTTTAGATCATTTCTTTTTTTTTAGGCTTATAAAGAGGATACATTAAGAAATGTAGGAAATCACAGAAAAATGAATATTTTAAAAAAAAAATCCTAGTTTTTCTTTCATGTTACTGTGTGTTGGCTATATATGTATTTCAAGTGCTTCATAGGTGAGAGCAAATACTTTCAAGGAAAGGCTCTTTCATTATGGGGCCGTTTGGTCTGTTGAGAATGAAATGAAATATGAAAGATTTGCAAAATACTATGATTACAATGTATTCGAAATATTTGTGAGTTATTTGGTTCACTGTAAAAAAAAGTATGACTATATTTTTTGTTTGGTTTGAACTTCATTATAAAAATGTATTTCAAAATACATTTTTTTGTCTAATAGTGGCACGAAGGGAGGCTGTCAGCGCGCTACGGCAAAGGGAGGTTGGTTGCGGCGACGCCAAACGACAGGTAGCTATGGCAGGCGGCAGTGGACGGCGATGGGTGGCAAAATGCAAAATGCAAATGCTATCAATATCACAATTCCCACATCTAAGTATCACTTACCGAACATATCTCCAAGAACAAAGGAAACATATAAACTATCATGTTGCACATATAGCAATATGGTTGTTCAACTAGAGGCACTATTAACCAAACCGTGGAAATTATAAGTCCCGCATTTACTTCAGTTTCTTTCAGTAAATAAAGAGAGAATAATGCATTTAAATAAAAAGAGAAATTAAAAGTTAGGCTCTTACAACCATCCTTAATGTTCACTAGTTTTCTTTTTTTTTTTGGGTAGAACTTCATTTATTTGATAACAGAAGTAATTCATAATGAAATAATGATAAATTCACTTTCTTTTAGTAAAAAACAAGAATTTTTTCAGAAACATTCAGAGAAAAAGAGCTTCATATTCATAAAATAAGGAATGAGAAAAAGATACAGAATTTTGCATAACATTCCATCAAGATTCTTGAACATCCCAAGAGTACTAGCAATAGTCGAGTATCATAAAGACAAATGTATATTTTCTAAAATTATAATTAAAAGGATATTAAATACATCAAAGTAGATCAATAAAATCAGAATAAAACATGGAGGCATGTCAGACCTTGTAATGATAGAATGATATATGATTAGAGCTTCTAGGGGAATAGCTGATTTGGACATGAATAACAGAGTGTATAACATGTACCAATAAAGCAAATTAGATAGACTTAAAGGGTTATGATCAAAAGGGTAGCAAAGACAACATGAATATAAGTTGAGCAAATGAAGTTACTGAAAGCAGAGTTCACGTCTCTTGCAACATTTAGTAGAGGAATGAAATGATAAAGATTCCTAAAACCAACCGAAATTAATGGCACGAGGTTGATGGTGATAATGATGTTGATGATCCATGTAGTAAGACGTTATTTATAAATGTTCTGTGTAATAGGTGGCTTTACCTTTTAGTTTCTGCAGTGTAATAATAATTTGGCATTATTTATTTCCGTTTATCTTTTAACAAAATGGCTATTACTAACAATTTTACTTCTAGCATAAACATCTAGGTTGTGTTACCAATATGATAAGAACGAACAAGCATTCACAAAAAATATGGCATAAATAATAGATTTTATTCTGTCGGTACTAAATCAAAACAATACAATCACGAATACATAAAAGCTAAACACCGACAATTTGAGAGGCAAATGGTCTCTGCCAAACCCTGACCCTAGATTCAATACAACAATCACATACATAATCTAAGTCTAAACATATTAAGCCCTATTTATACCCCATAATAATAACTAACTAAAATGCCATTTTAGTCTTAAGCCTAACACAAATCTTCAAATTATTTGGCGGGTTTGATGTCAACTCAGTGGAGCATGAGGCAGACAACGTCGTAGGCGTCGGTCTAGCATTATTTCTCCCCTCCCAAAAAAAATAATCTTATACTCATGGTGGAAGAGAGGAAACCCTAGGAGTAATGGTAAGGGCACACACTGATAAGAAAAACCCACAGTCTCAAAGTTATTAAATGCTTGTGATCCATCCAAGGCGACAATCTGCAAGGCAATTGAAAATTTTCTGCAAATTGTTGTACTAGTTGTTGGGTAGATGTCAGAGCCTCTGCCAACTCTGTGTCATTTGTCTGTTACGAGAATCCCAACCCTTTGTCCTATATTGTTCTAACCATGGACTTGAGTGTCACCAAGGTCTTTTACAAACTAAGATCGCTGTGAAAAACCACCATATTCTCCCTCTTGAAACTCAAACATTAGGAGTTTCCAATTCATCTTAGTCTCTCCTGTGGACTACAAACATTTCATAACCAATAGCACGTCAGTGCTCCCAAAATCCGAGGGAAAAAAATCCTCCATCACCTGAATACCTTGTAGTGTTAAAATCACTACTTTATAAACTCCCCAGCTTTTCTCCACACGTCTAATCCCTATCATGACTCCAAAACTTACTGTGTCAACCATCTCAAGCCCAAATTGTTTCAATACTTGAGTATAGATGAAATTGTAGGTGGCCCCACTATCTACCAACACTATCAAGTCTTGCTCTTTAATCTGCCCCGAAGTTCTATATTGTTGTTTGGTCTAAACCCCACCCCGAGTTCAATGAGACTTACGTCACATCCAAGTGAGGGTGTCCCTCCTCTATCATAAACTCCTTTGTTTTTTCATCTCCTGACTCTTCGTCACAAGCTGTGAGAATCTATAAGGTATGATCCTTACAACAATGTTCTAGTGCAAATTTCTCGTCACATTGAAAACATAATTCTTTATCTCGCTTCTCTTGAATACCTATCTCTGTAAGTTCTTTGAATGTCGCCCACAGTTTTGGCCCATTATTCCTGCCCCGTGGATCCTCCATCAAGAATCCCACTGTTATATTTTTTTGTATCATCGTGATTATAGCATTTTGGTAGGGTGCTCCACTTGTTTTGTTCCTATTAACCTATTCCATTGCATTTTTATCTTCAACCTATTGTGTTCACTTCATAGTTTCCCCCAATCCTCACGGTCTCAGCAGATGAAGTGTTGCTCAAATCTCTGACTTCAACCCCTTCCTGGACCAACTCAAAAAAATGATCATGTAAATCCCCTTCATATGTGGTTCTGAAACGCTCCAACAATCGATCTTTAAATTATTCCCATGTTTTAATTGGTTGATGTTGTTCTCTCCATTAAACCCGCACTAAAGCCTTTTTGTCCAATTACAGGGCCACCATCATCAATTTTTCTTCCTCTAACAGTTCATTAATAACAAAGTAGCTCTCTATATGATAAAACCAACTATAGACATTCTCTCCTTCAAAGACTACCATTTTGGTCAGCTTCGTAACGTGTGAGTCTCCTCCCAAATGCCCATGACCGAAGCTCATTCCACCCATAAAGAGGGGTTGAGTTCCCTTTCTCAACCCATATTGGTTTCTCTTCTTTAATAAGTCTGACTCACCTCATAATCAGCTCACGTGTTCCCATAAGCTCCTGAATCGCATTCCACATGAAAGGCTACTATAGCAAATGGTATTGGTGCGGTAAGATGCAACCCTCCGCCAAGGTCCCACCCATCGCGGTTCCTTATTCCAGTCTAAAATTCTTTGAATCGATCTTTTTTAGCATTGAACCAAACACCCTCCTGTTACGCTTGTTGATGCTCATTCCAAACCTCCAGATATAGCCGCTTGAATCCATTCCTGACCCCTTCGCTCGATCCAACCTAAATTCCTTCACTCGAACTCGTGGCACCAAATCCGCGAAAGCTAAGGATGTTGTGCCGCTGTAGCGTGAATCTTCTAATTGTTGCCACTTGCATCCGCTCCGGATGTCGTCGCTTAATGCTGAGGTAGACAACGATGGGTTTGGTTCAAATTTCACGATATTCTTCATAAATTCTACTAGGGCCACGAATCTACCCTCCATGAACAAAAAACACTCCTACATTCCAAATCCGATTGGGATGACGCCTTCCTTTAAGTCCTTCTCCAATGAATTTACTTTCTTGTTCGTCATGCTCCCAAGATGGTTATTGATCGCAAAGACAGAACTCTTGTATGTCGCAATCTCATTATTGGGTCATTGCCTTCTCAACTAGCTCAAATCATAATTGTATTGCGAGGTTCGGTCACGTGGTCTGATCCCTTCGTTGGCTTCCCAACTAGCTCGAATTGTGATTGTATCGCGAGATTAGGCCACAAATGTGGAAGCTTGTATGTTGTGATCCAGTTGTTAGCTTTTGAGCTAGCTCGAATGGTGATTGTATCACTACATTTAAACACGAAGACGGAACCCCATATACCATGATCCCGTCGTTAGCTTCCTAGCTATTTCGATTAGCTATTGTATCGCGAGGTTAGGCAACGAAGGCAGAACTTTGTACGTTGCAATCACGATGTCGACTTCCCGTTAACTTGAATCGTGACTGAATCACGATGTTCAATCATGAAAGCAAAATCTTGTACACTGCAATCCTATCCTTGGCATCCTAGCTAGCTTGAATCATGAATGCCACGTTGTTCAATCATGAGGGAGGAACCCTGTACTTTGCAATCCCGTCGTTGGCTTCCTAGTTAGCTCGAATCGTGATTGAATCTCGATTTCATCACCATTACTCCAAGATGTTCCTCGAATACCAATTTGGTAGGAACGAACAAACTTTCTCAAAAAATTAGGACATAAATAATAAATTATATTATGTCAGTACCAAATCAAAACGATATAATCCCGAATACATAAAAGATAACCACCTACAATTTGAGAGGTAGGTGATCTCTCCCAAACCCTAACTCTAGATTCAAGACAACAGTAGCACACGACCTAATTCTAAACATATTAAACCTATTTATACCCCACAATAATAAATAGCAAAATACAAAATTGTCATTTTAGTCTTGAGCCTAACATAAGTTTTCAAATTATTTGGCCGGCTTGGTGTTGACTCGGTGGAGCACGAGGCAAAAAGCGTCGTAGGCGGCGGTCTAACACATGACCAACCAAGCAACCACAAGCATAAAAACTATATTTTAATAATGATATAAAAATAACTAAAAAATTAATAAAAAACAACCAATGCAAAAAAATAATATTTAGTCATAGATACATAACTAACCACTATCATTGAAACCATCATCGTAAGTTGATGAATGAAGAACATGGAAGCAAACATCTATATCTATGACCAACTTACCTAGCTCAGTAAAATAATCAAACTGATGAATAAATAATTATTGAATAATATTGAGAAAACACATTAATGTTGGGAAAGAGTAAATGACCAAACTAATTCATATGGGTTTTAAATACCTGCACGTCCTTTTCCCAAGCCCTACGCGTAAGCTCACCCTGTGTTAAAAGCTCTGAAAACTGTGCGGTGTCATTAGCATCATGTATGGAACCGGGCCTAAGTCCATCACCAATAGACAGTGCCACATCATACTGATTACAAATGTCAAGTATATCATCCCAATGCTCATAAGCGAAGTTCTCTTTGTGATAAACTAAACACCATTTTGCATGAATAGATCCTCCACGTGAAACAATTCCAGTCATTCTATTTGCTGTAAGAGGAATGTAGCGAAGCAGCACACCAGCATGGATGGTGAAATAATCAACACCCTGCTCAGCTTGTTCAATAAGAGTATCTCTGAAAATCTCCCATGTAAGATTTTCAGCAACACCATTCACTTTTTCTAATGCTTGGTAAATTGGAACAGTTCCAACAGGCACAGCCGAATTACGAAGAATCCATTCACGTGTCTCATGAATGTATCGACCGGTTGACAGATCCATGGCTGTGTCGGCACCCCACATAGTGGCCCATTTAACTTTGTGCACCTCTTCCTCAATAGAACTCGCCACAGAAGAATTGCCAATATTAGCATTCACCTTGACTAAGAAGTTCCTACCTACAATCATCGGTTCCAATTCAAGGTGTTTCTTGTTGGAAGGGATGATAGCTCTTCCGCGAGCAACCTCTGATCTCACAAATTCAGGATCAAGCTTCTCACGAGTGGCACAGAACAACATTTCCTCTGTAATGAGTCCCTTCTTAGCATAGTACATCTGTGTGCATCTGGGTTCACCTAGCTTCTCTCTCTGGTCGATCCAATCCTTCCGAATCTTGGGAAGACCTGTATATGATTACAAATTAAAGAAACATCATAAACTAACAGAAGCTTCTACATTGATATTAATTAAAAAAGACTTTCGGTAAGCATAAAACAGTATATGATGCAGATAGTACTGAGGAGCACAAAACTGATTCAGTTGATCAAAGTTCAGATCTTTCAAGTAAGTATTCTTAATCAATGTACTTAAAATGTTGTCGGTCAGATGGACACGATTCACAGAAATCATGCTATCGACATACCGGCCATGGAATGAAAACCATGGGTAAGTGCATGCATGAATTTATATTTCAAAGAGAAAACATTATAACAACATTTCTCTGGCATGAGGTAAGCATTGTTCCAAAATATTACCGTTATTATGTCTAGGTGTGGGGAGAGATGCATGCGTCTATGCTAGTGCATGCAATGCATCAGGAAAATCACAACAATTGAGAGCATACTCACCAACTCGAGGGTTCACATTTTGCGGACCACTAGTATCATATGTATCAAAGTATTGCTCGTTCCCTGAGAGATGAACCCGTCGAAATGGTACCTTCAACACATGACCAGTTCTCTCATGAACAACTTCCCTGCAAAATCATTACCAGCATATACAGTATCTATATTCAAAAAAATTAAAAAAAGTGTGCTGTGATTATATTGAAATCTTCATTTCAGAAATCATTTTGGCAAACTGCATAAACAGAAAATTGATAAGAAACATGCCAGCACTCTTTCGTGCTCTTTGGAAAGCACTCTTCAAAGGATGGAAATGGATGAAAATCTGGAGCGGCTGGATCAAGAGTGTGTCTCCTCTCTTTCAGCTTTGCTTGTTCAGTCGACGGATCAAACGTCAGAGTAGCTCTTGTACTCCAGCTCTTAAAATTGTGGCATGTTTCCTTCTCCAAAAATTTTGAGGCTTGCTTAGTTGCTTGAAATCTAGGCAAGAAACTAGTGTGGCATAACTTAGCTTCGGCGAGGCATCCTTTATTAGTCAGCAAAAAACCTAGTCCTGGAGTACCATGAGCTGATGCCATCTCTTCACAAGGATCAAATAAATCAGTAATCATCAGATCATTGTCTGATTTCAGAAAATATGGATCGTTGACTTACCAGTTATCTCTGATCGCAAGTGTATCGTGAGGGTTTGGTGATGAAGTAGAAAGTTTTGGGCGAAACTTAAAGGCAGGGAGAGGGGGAATTAAGTAGGCGAGGATTTTGGGCAGACAGAGGAGAGAGGGAAGAGGGGATAAGTTTGCAATTTTATATTATTTTTTTATTTATTTAAGTTAGTTTTATTATTTTAATTGAGTAATGATAATTAGTAATTAAAATTTTAAATTTATATTAATTAAATAACTTGAGGTATAATATTTAATAGTTAATTAATTAACATAAAATAAATTAAACTTTAAGAATTTCTTAACATATATGATTAATAATTAATTTGTTTAAAATTAATGTTAAATTATTATTTAATATGTAATTAATATAGTAGCTGTTAAATTAATTTAGTAAATCATCAGTTGTTAATTAAAATAATTAGAACTAAATTGAAATTTAATTCAATTTAGTTTAATAAAAAAATTTTCGATTTACAAAATAAAATATATTTTTTTATAATAACAAAAACATAGCAAATTTTTAAATCCTCACAAAAGTTGTCAAAGAGCTTGACTGGATTTAACTGGATTTCTCAAATCCATTGCCAAACAATATTTACAGGATTTACTAAATCCGGATTTATAAGATTTACTAAATCCTACTAACATGAATATATTATATTACCATATAACCCTTTAAAAAACATGAATTCAAATGATCCTTCAAGTAAGTTTTTTTTGTTAATTTACAATTTAACATAGATTGCAAAAAAAAACAATTAAAAATATTTCTCTTTACTTCATCAAAGGAGAGAAGATGAAGTGCAATGTAGAATAAAAGAAAGAAAGAAATTGTGTCCTGATATGCCTGAAGAATCCAATTTCACCATGTCTATGCCCTAGATCCATTATTATTTTAATAACTCATGTTTCAGCCTGATTATTGGTTAAATTCAAGAATTATTAAATCAACAATTCCTAAGGATTTCTCCCGCTCACATAACTTAAATTTTAGAACAAATGATCAGAGTATTTAAGAAAGTTTTGAAAAGATTTCAACATTCATCATGTTAGATCAGTTCCAAATTAAAATCAGTGAAAGAAAAAAAAAAACAAAATACTTATTCAGATAGAAGAAAAATGACAAGTTTTGTAAACCCCATGTAGAAGCAGAAGGAGATTATTTATTGTGGGATTCGTGGCCGACAGTCCCGAAAAACTTAAGTTCACAAGTTTTCACAACCTTACGGTGCACCCTCAACTACCACACCACACCGCCTATAACATTAGGACTTATAAGGGGTATTTTATTCTGTATATATAAAAAAAAACTTCTTATAACGTTTGAACAAACAAAGTTATAAAATGATGATTTTTTAAATTAATAGTAAAATTTAAATATAAAATTCTTGTGTGTTTTTTAAATTCAAAAATTTGTTATATGACTAAAAAATTTTTACTCCTTATATTTTTAACTTATAATTACATTTTACTACGAACTTTATTTAAAATGTGTGCATAAATAAAAAAAATAAATTGCTCTCATTTTTGTGCCTTGCTCGTGCTTGAGGGGAAAAAAATGAAGTAGATGTTGGTCCTTCATTTAAACCGAAGGGAGGGTGGGGGAAAGCTTCATTGATGTACTGCGGCTTTTTGGAGAATAATATTAACAGTGATATGTATATATATATATATATATATATATATATATATATATATATATATATATTACTTTTCATTTTCCAAGCCTTCTTTTTTTCACCAACTGAAATGTTTAAAAAAATGCCCTATTTTTATTATTATCAAGGCATTCTCCTCACATAAAACAGAAAAAAAAAAAAAAAAAAGGAAATGAAGGATTCACTTGCATATCAATCAATTTAATGTATTTACATACATGTATGCACATCAAAAACATGTCAGCAAGAGTCTAAAAGAAATTCAACGGATGATAAATAAGATGACGTGGACGGCTAGGGCCCCCAGAAGTAACCCAAGAGTCTGTGCTTATTTGCACGGGTAATATCTTGTCCCTATGTCGAGCGCCGGTCAGAGATTCATTCAAAGAGTATTCTCATCGGTCTTTTGTGTGATTTCTACCAGAGGACGCGTCAAACACGACAGATATTTTCTCAAGCTCTAGGCCTTATTAATGCATATTAGTCAAAATACCCTATGTTAACCCTATTTTACTAGGGATACAAAGTGTCATTTTGTCAACCTCTTACATATGAATAGCGGACTCATTTCATGAATACAATTTACACAATTTACTGTTCATTTTGGTGATATTTATGCTTATAGGTTGTGTCTCTTGAACAGCTTCAAATTCAATATTCTAGAAGTTATGGTGAGCATAGAGTCATGTCACTAACAAGAAAGTTAACGCAATAACAACAAAAGAAAAACCACTAGAGGGACATAACTAATGTAGAATGTACTAAAGAATTCATGGAGTAGTTCATGCATCAGGAGATGCAGGAGTTAAGGATCTCAGATAGCAAAAAATTCAATTTTTTATTTTTTTTTTATTTTGTTTTTTTGTGCACTACTAATTATATTTAAATGGATTTGAAGAAATTAAGGTTTGCCCTGACGTGAGCATTCAGAGCAATAATGCAAGAATAATATTTCTTTATATAGCTCGAATTGAAAGGATAAAATGCAACGGCTCTGTTAGTTCCAGCTGGTTGTTTGCGTCACACATCTCATATATTTTTTATAAATTTATATTTATAAAAAAATATTAATTTTAATTATTAGAAATAAAAAGTTATAAAAAAAATAAATGAGATGTATGATGCAAACAACCAGCTGGAACTAACAGAGCCGTTGCATCTTATCCTCTCAATTCGAACTAAATAAAGAAATATTATTCTTGCATTATTGCTCCCAATGCTGGGAAATATTTATAGATCGATGCTTTGAACTATTCTTGTGACGGTTTGAGATAACTGTGAAGATGCGATTCATATAAACTTGAAAGCTATCCGTTTCTTTACTATCAAAATTATTACCACTTTTTAATCCTCTTAAGTGAATTTAACAGAACACATATTAAGTTGTATCCCTTATAACAATATGATTTAACCAACTTTAAATAACAAACTAAGCTAAATTAAATCTATATATTTTTATTCCTGTTGCATGTGAGAAGATTTATGATGATGGAGTGATATATTAATGTCGTAGCATTATACGAAAATTCAACACATATATGGATAAAATAAGAACGGACAGAGGGGATACCCGTAATTTTAAGGTGAAAATTTTGGAAAAAAAAAATCATTTGGCTCGTCCCAATTCAAAAGATTTTGTTACACACATATATAAGCTACAAGATCTTGCCTGCAAATAAAAAAATAAAAAATAATATTATAAAAGTGGGACTTATCGACTTGCCTTTTACGAGAAGAATTAATAAAAAAATATTGGGAAAATGGTAGCGAACTAGCTGCGTCGATGGAAGGCTGACAATGGTGGCTTAGTTTGAATATAAGTTTTTTTGAAATAAAAATTCTTGATTGTTTTTTATTTGGGTTTGAATGTTTTTTACTCAGGAATGCCTCTAGCTTTGTGCAACTTATTGAGATTCATGTCACATGATAAAAATTAGACTCCTAATCAATATATATGAAAGATATGGGAGATACAAATATAAAAGCAAAGTTTAGATGTTAGACATATAAATACATGAGAATTACCTTGTATGCTTTTTTTAATGAAACATGATATTCTATTTTTTTTTTTGAATTCTCATATATTTGATTTTTAATATTTAAATTTTTATATTTAATTATAGAATATTTAAATGGAATATTTTATTTTGAATAAATTAATGTTAAATCAATGAAAGATAAAGAAAATAGAAGTCACGAATGATTGAGAACTGCAATAGCCCACAAATATTTGGATGATCATATGTTATCATAACATTTAGAAGATTTCAAGTGTCATTCATACGAGAAAATATTACATCCAAATAATCAAACTTACAGATGATGTCGTGCATCACATTATGCCGTTCTACCGACGACCTTAAAAATTCAAGACCTTAAAAAGAACTTGAGGTCTAACTTTATTAACATATACAATATACACAAATATAAAGAGATTATAAACACAGATTTCTAAGCAACATTAACTTGAGTAATCTTCTACTCATTTTGGGTCTAAACATACAAAAATCAAATATCCTTTAACAATTTTGACAGAGTCAGATTCATATAGTCAAGAGATTCAACTCAAATATAAACTTGACGAAACAAAATTTGAATGATACTTACAAATAAAACTATAACAACTAAAGTGACAGCACCAATAAGCAACTTTACAGCTTCAGATAATTGAATTGCTTGATTGGAACAATAATAATGTACAGGAAATTACACATTAACATGTTGCTCCACACCAATCTGGGCTTGGGGAAATAGAAAGCCTGTAGAAAGTTGCAGTGCAATGGAAAAAGGTTTTTGCTTCATCAGGATCTGTCATCAAAATTTTGACCATCCCAACAGTCAACGCCAGTGATGGGACAGCTTCTCTTTTCACAATTTTTTTCTGAATGCATCTTTAATTGTTCTCGGAACAAAAAGGATATATATGTATATATAATATTCTTCTGTGCTATGGCCCTGATGTTGAGGATCCTCAAGTGCTTGCCTTCAATTTTAATTTATTATCAGACTCCCCTCTTACAAAATATCTAAGTTCTGCAGGAGCAACAACCAGATTCAACCATTCTTGTAACTCTTCCCCTTCCACTTTCTCCTTTTCTGATAAAATCACATATATATATATATTAAACAATTCATAA
This sequence comes from Phalaenopsis aphrodite, assembly GCA_003013225.1. Taxonomy (NCBI): domain Eukaryota; kingdom Viridiplantae; phylum Streptophyta; class Magnoliopsida; order Asparagales; family Orchidaceae; genus Phalaenopsis; species Phalaenopsis aphrodite. Next base: position 2,468,561 of record NEWO01000037.1, on the reverse strand, counting down.
AACAGATAAAATTGCAATAATGTAACACAATAAATATATGGTTGCACTAGATGCTAAGTAAGAAAATAGTTGAAAAAAGGCAGTAGAATTCTGAGTTCGCATAAATAGCACTCAAAAGCATTGCTAGTTAACAGAATTATCAAGTCATCATGCATTCATTCTTCAAATTCTCACCCAGATATTACTATTAACAGTAAAATCCCAACCCAAATTTATTTGCTTTTATTTAAAAGCACAAACAGATTTTTTTTTTTCTTTTTTCTAAGGTTAATGCATTAAACGTCGACCGCCTGATGATCAGGTTCAGAGAGTATATGTTTTAAGTTCAACTCATGTTCAGAAAGACAGAGGTAGACCTAAAAAGACTTGAGCATATCGTATAAAACATGATCTTAATCTATTAAAATTAAATGAAAATATGACACTCCATGAGACTCAATGGAGAAAAACTATTCATGTAGCCAAACCCATTTAGTGGGATAAAGACTTTGCTGTTGTTGTTGTATTGTCAACTTTTCATATAATTTTAGATAAAATAAAAAATTTGTAACTTCAAATTGATAAAGTTTGTTTAATATTCTCTAATTATTTAAAGATTATATAATTTAAAAATCTTTTTATAATATTTAACAAATTACATAATCATATTAATTGTTTAGTAAATTAAGAAATGTAAATAATTTCACTTAAACAAATATAGAGGTATATATTTCATTGTTTTTTTAAATAAAATTATATTCCTTCTATAATTTATATAATCACTGGAAAAGTTTATAATCTAATAAATGACATTTATTAAAATAAATGATTTAAGATAAAAAAAAAAGTTTGATATTCATTAATAAATTATGGGATGATTTACATAAAAGAAAATTTATCCTAGAAATGTCAAATTATCATCTAATGGGAATGAAATCAAATAGAAGTCAAGTAAAAAAGCATAAAGTAATTAGGCCTTATGAGATAATTTACATACAAGGAAATTTAGTTATTGATGATGCAAACACGAGAAGAAAAGATCCAACTAGAAAACATAGAAGGATAAAATCTTAGACAAGTAATCTTTATCACATATGCAATTACTGTGATAGAAAGTCAAGTTCTGGCATATTTCGAGTAAAAGAGCATCTTGTCCATCTTTATAGAGTATCTAAAAGGAGTAACAAGACTAAACGTCAAAAAGTGCCTTTGGATGTGAGAGAGAAGCTGGTTGCTTATCAAGAAGGAATAAAAATTGAAGCAAGTTTATGTTGGAACATAATGAGAGAATGATATAGATTACTGAAGAATTAGATATTTAAATGTCCTTAAATTGTGAAAAGAGATCATTTGAATCAAATTATGGAACAAGAAGCATAATTATACCTAAACTTAAGTCTTATGAATCATTTGTTTAATCAAGAAACTAAATAAGTGGTTACAAAAAAGGGAAAAAACAAGGAAAAAAAAAGAAAATCAAAGAGCGCCTAAACAAGGGGAAGGAATGGATCTATAGAATACAAAGCTTAATCATTGTATAAAGCAATAAACTCCTTTTAATGGCGTGAAATAGATGAGCCTTGACCACATAATAGAGGTTTTTGCACAATATAACTGGGTCTTAAGATTCTTGTCTAATAATGAGTGGAGAGTCCCGCCACTTGAATGAGCAATAAAAACACCTATAAAAATATTGAAAGAACACACAAAATTTGGTCGATAAAAAAGTTACACATTTATATTTAATGAGTGAACTGATCATAAAGAGCAACTTATAATGAATATTTTAGTAACTTCACTACTAGGCGCAGTATTCTTTAAGTAAATAGAAGTGTTAAAATTTTCAAATGTTGCATTGAAGCTCTTAAAGCTCCTTGATGCGCAAATTGAAAAGATCAAAAAGAGAATGTACTCAAAATTATTGATAAGCACTTCAACTATGTTCTTAAGGGTTAGTAATTTAAAAAAGTAGCATCAAAATGGGTCCCTGACTTTTTGCAGAGAGTCATATCAGTCTCTGAGTTTATAAAAGTGTCAATTTGATCTCTAGACTCTTTTAATATGAGTTGAAATAAGGACTATTTTATCTCCCATTAAAACAATCTGGAGACTTTAGCACTTTTATAAACTCTGGACCAGGGTGAGATACATCATCTTCCCCCAGATGAACGAGAGACTCTTCTTATTCGAAGGGTCCTATGGACCGATAGTGATACAAGAGATTAATAGAAGCTTCTTCACAGTATTTTCTACACCCATTGCAACGTAAACGGGAAGGTATGTCATCTCATCATCAACGGAGGAAGCGGTAAAAATGTGGCATCAACTCAGATGGTCGAGAAACTGGGACTCACAACTCAGAGACATTCCCAACCATATTCACTAACATGATTGAAGAAGAAAAATAGGGTCAGCATTGAGCGGCAATGTCAAATAGAGTTTTTGATAGAGAGTCAGTTGCAGGATCAGGTTTGGTGTGATGTGATCCCCATGGATGCCCGTCACCATCTGCTAGGAAGACCGTGGTAGTTTGACCGGAAGACTCAACACAATTGATTCAGAAACATGTATTCCTTCACCAAGGACGGAAAGCACATCATTCTACTTCCTTCGATAGAGCCCAAGGGCACAGGAGCCCTTACTAACAGAGCAGCGGGACCGGTTTTAATGACAATCAATTTTTTTACCACCATGGCCACCAACATTCAAGAAATTTCAGTCCCAAGAGATTGAACCGAGATGGAGGTACGCTCACAAGTGCTTTGAGAGATAATACAGTCAACAGTGGGACCCAGGCGCTGTCAGGATTAAAGATAAGGAACCAAAAACTTCGATGAATGAAGTTGAAGCTCCTCAAACCCTAAGAGACTGACGCGGGGCCAAGAGTAGGACTGGCTGGTCCTCAAGGGAGGGTGGTTAACGCCACCTCCTTCCTCTTCCATCCTTTCCTTTTCTTTCATTTTCTTCTTTTCTTACTCTCCTTGCTTGGCCCTTTCTAAATTTAAATCATTTCCTAAAATTTGAATCCTTATTTTATTTCATTCTCCTTATTTAAAATCCTTTCTTAAAATCTGAAATCTTATTTTATTCCCCTTTCTTATTTTAAATGTTTCCTAAAATGGGTCGAGCCTTTTTATAAATAAAATGTGATATGCTTAGAGTAGGTCTTATTTTTATATATGAATTTAGGTTTTACCCTAGAGCTTTTCCCTCAAGGGTTGTATCCAATTACGAGAGGGGTGCTTCGGCTATAAATCCATCCAAGGCGGTGAATATCTCTGTTGTTCCGACTCCCTCCAACTCCCTGATTGACCGCCACCGCTCCCGCATCCTCTTAGCCCGCACAGGGCTCTTTTCTGCCAGCAGGAGTCCGCCGCATCTCCTCCATCCTCTCCTGCAGACCACTGGTTCCCACAACCTTCTTCAGCACTCATGGCACCCCGGTGTTCTCCAGTTTGGCTGCCCCTTCTCCTGCATGCAACCTCCTTTCCTGCAGCTCCCGTGCAGGCCACACCTCAAACTGCTTCGTTTGCCTCCACCCTGCAACTTCCCTGCAGGTCGTAGCCACCACGTTTCCTTCCTACGACTTCCCTGCAGATCGCACCATCTGTTGTTCGCTTCTTCCGACTTCGGTTTGATGCCTTGACGATCGCTGACTTGATGTCCCACTTCCTCCACAGTTGTCTGACAGCTCTTCGGCCTTCACCGCAACCACCAATCTAATCCACCTCTCTGGTATTCCGCCTCGTCAAGCTTGTTGTGTCTTCTTTTGTTGAGTCTTTAATTATAATCCTTTGTTTTAAGCTTTTGTTTTGTGTGTTATTATTCTTTCTGTTGAATTTTCATTGTAACCTAGTTTAAGTCATTAATAAAATTATATCTTGCATAGTGGTTTGGGTTAACTCTGGTATCATACTGCTACAGGGTTTTCTTCATATACTCTTCTAGCAGTATACCAAAGAGCATCCAAACTGTGGATCGCACATCATAACATGTAATTGGTAAAGGCACAATGAGAGATACCAATTATATAAAATTGTCTGATATTTTACATGCATCTTCTTTTCCTGTGAATCTTTTATACATTAGTGTCATTATTCTCCAACTAAAATGTGTTGTTTCCCTTAATATCTCAAAAGTGGTCTTCCAAGAGAAATGGAAGGGTCGGACACTTGGGAGTAGAATGTGGCATGGTAGACTCTGGTACTTAAATCGGGAGGGGATAGACTCAGCATTGTCATCCATGATAGAGAATGATGAAGGAGAATCTGGGATGAGTGTAGAAGATGTTTTGTTGATGCATCACAGACACATGAGACACTTTTGCTGTAGTTTATTAAATCGGTTGTATTCTTCTTTGTATGAAATAAACAAATAAACAGAAGCATGTTTGTGATGCTTGTGAGTTTGACAAACATATTAGGAGCTCTTATATCAATTATAGGAATAGAAGTTTTGGTATTTTTGACTTGATTCATTCTGATGTTTGGGGACCTTGTTTAACAAGTTTTATGAATGGTTATCGATATTTCGTGACTTTTATTGATTTTTTTTTATTATGTTACTTGGTTATATTCCATGAAAAATAAGGATGATGTATTTGTTTGTTTTAAAGTCTTCCACAAGACAATCCAGACTCAATATGATACAATAGTGAATGTATTGAGGTCTGATAATGGAACAAAGTATACTAACAAAGCATATTTTGTGACTTTTATAGATTTTTTTTCTTATGTTACTTGGTTATATTAGATGAAAAATAAGGATGATCTACTCGTTTGTTTTAAAGACTTCCACAAGACAATCCAGACTCAATATGGTACAATAGTGAATGTATTGAGGTCCGATAATGAGACAAAGTATACTAACAAAGCATTTGGGGAATACTGGTCAGTTCAGAAGATGCAACACGAAGGAAGAATAGACAACTCCCAGAAGCTGCCCGAAGCATGATGATTACAATGAATGTCCCAAAGCACTTATAGGGGCAAGCAATTTTGACAGTTGCTTAATCGATCAACAAGATGCTATCAAAGGTTTTGGATTGAAAGTCTCATTGTCAGATATTGAAAGGAGATAATAGTGTGATTGTTCTATTGAATGTGTTTGAATGTCTATGTTTTGTGAAAGATAACGGACTATCATCAGGGAAGCTGGATCCCAGAGCTATGAAATATGTGTTTGTAGGTTCTTCTTAACCCATAAAAGATATGTTTGCTTGAGCTTGATAGAGAAGAGCAGTGAGCATAAATGTGTCATTTAGAGAATTTGAACCGTACTAAACCAGGAGATGAACTCATCTTTCGGTGACTCTCCAGATACTGGAGATATGAGACAAGACGGGGTGAGTAACAATGGCGAGAGAGTGATACACAAGGGAAACCTGTCCTGTGATGCGGGAGGAATCAATTGAGGAATTGGAAAAGGAGAGTGAACTCATAGGTAATAAAATTCAATTTGAAGGTGAGCTAAGGGTGTATACACGAAGAAGAAAGCAAAATGAGGGAACGATGCCTGTAATGCCACTTGTGTCAGCTAGTCTCGTGTCCTAGTCTTCCCCAACTCTTCAGACACGTATACCATCCACCTCCTACTCCAAACTCCTAAGTGATACGATTCTTCCTCCTCCTAACCCCCAAATTTTAAGGAGGACCTCCTATAGCAATGTGGAACATCATCTCGACCGTTTTAGGTGAGAACTTGACATTATTAACTTTATTTCATATTCTAAAATATCACATTTACGTGAAACGTTCATTGCATCTTTGGACATTGTCTCTACACCCAAGTGTTGACAGTTTGTTAAGAACAATTACAAGTGAAAAGCGGCTATGCATGAAGAACTTAGTGCTCTCAATAAAAAACAAACATGGAAGATAGTGTCACCACCAGCTAGGAAAAAGGCAGTTGTACAAGTGGATCTTTACAGTGAAGAAAACTCTTGAAGAGAAGGTGGACCGGTACAAGACACAACTTGTAGCAAAAGGATGCAGTTAAACATATGACATTGACTATGATGAAACATTTGTATCGGTAGCAAAGATGAGCACAATAATGATATTTGTTTCTCTCGCAGTGAATGGTGGGTAGAAGTTACACCAACTCGATGTCAAGCAAGCATTTCTTCATGGTGAGTCGTTGGAGAAAATATATATGGAGATATCACTAGAATTCAATACAGTCGAAACAGTGGGCAATGTATGGAGGCTCAGGAAGTCACTGTATGACTTGAAGCAGTCTCCTCGAGGTTGGTTTGATAAGTTTAGAAAGGTTGTGATGGGCATGAGATATCAGCAAATCAATGCAGACAATACGGTGTTCTTTCGATAACATGGAGGTCCCACCATTATACTTGTTGTATATGTTGATGACATCAACGTCACCGGTGATGATGGGATAGAGAATGCCCAAATTAAGATAAGATTGAGAAAATGAATTTGAGGTGAAGGATCTTGAACAGCTCATAGACTTCCTTGGGATTGAAATGACCCATGGGCCTAAGGGGAAGGTTTCGTCTCAGAGAAAGTATGTACTAGATCTCCTCACAAAAACATGCATGTTGGGGTGCAAATCTGCAGTCTCTCCAATTGAGCAAAAGACAAAGCTGAGTGTAGAGGCATGGGAACCAGTTGATCATCAGAGGTACTAGAGATTAGTGAATCATCTGATCTACATGTGTCACACTCGACCCGACATCTCTTTTGCAGTGAGTGTGGTGACCCGTTATATGCATGATCCAAAAAAGTGTCATATGGATACATTGTATCAGATTCTAAGATACCTGAAGAGAGTACTCGGGAAGGGGTTGATCTTCAAGAAGAATTAACATGTATACATTGAGGGCTTTTGTGACGCTGACTGGGCAAGTTATGCAGGTGACAGAATATCTAAGTCGGGATGCTGCATGTTTGTAGGGGCAACTTGGCCACCTGGAAGAGCAAGAAACAATTTGTAGCAGTGAGATCAACAAAAGAGGCAAAGTACAAGACCATCACCTTAGTAGTTGTCGAGATGATGTGGCTAAGAGCCTTGTTGGTCGAGTTCAAGGTGGACTAAGGAACTCAAATGAAGTTGCACTGTGACAACAAGTCGACAATCAACATTCCCAACAACCCAATGCAACACGATAGAACCAAACATCTGGAGATTGATAGATTCTTCATCAAGGAAAAGCTGACTAACGGGCTACTGAAACTAAGTCATGTAGTCACTAGAGAGCAAGTGGTTGAGAGCCTCACCAAAGGACTCGGTTCATTAGATTTGTCAAGGTTATTTGCCAAGATGGGCATAATGAATTTCTTTTGCTCGTCTTGAGGGGGAGTGCTAAGAATTGGACCTTATTTAGGGTTGGTAAAAAGATAATATTGAAGAAGTCCACGGGTTTATTTGTAAATGTTATAATGCCCTATTTAATTCCATGTTATGAATGTACATATTAGGTTTCAAACAATTCTTTCTACATACTTCTCAATCTTACAATAAGACAAAAAAAGAGGTGTGAGTTCACGTTCAAAGAATGAAACAAATTTAAATTTAGTGTTACTAAAAGGAAAAGAAAGTCAAAGCGAGCAAGACTACTCTTTGGAATGGTGTGACACATATTTTGAAGGCTATAAGCCCATAAATGAAGATGTTAAGGTTGATAGAGAATGACAATATACCAATAACGAGTTATATTGGCAACTAGTGGTGCATTGGAGGACATGAAAAAAATAAAGCAAGTTTTTTGGATCATAGAAAAAAGATGGATATATCAACTCCAACAGCAATTGCATCAAGTTGGTTATTTTTTTTTTTTTTACAAAAATAAGTCAAAAAAAAATAATCAAAAGGATCAGTCTTACATAGAAATATTGACAAGTTAGAGGGAACCCAAATGAAAGAATGATCATCCATCAAGAACTCCACATTTATAAGAATGTTAGTGGGCTGTTTGCAACCGAGTTGCCATCCAAAATAGAAATATAAATCTTTAGATATAATAAATTGAAAATTAAATATGGTTGAACTTCTTTGTATTAATTAATTTTTCCTTAAACATGACATTATAATTTTAGCATAACAGAGTGGTGAGCGGTGAATGATACAGATGGTACAAAACAAATTGCTTATTCTATGATCTTTATTTTAACATACCAACTAAATCAAGTCCATTTAATAAATATTCTTTAATTTAGTACCTACTATACGCACGACCATGAAGACTCTTGTAGTATGTTAATATTAGGTAGCATATTTTTATGGATGCTCACTTTAGTTGCGTTTTGCAGCTTTGATGAGAAGTAAAATTGTAGTAAAGCTGAGAAGTTAGAAATAGATTTAGTTCGTGCCTCCACCACCTATGAAGTTCTACTGGAATGTCAAACCATCCAGGCAAATGATCCATTATCTCCTACAGTCCAAATGTAATGTAAGCACATCAACATATCAAGCAGTCGCAGGAACTTCAGTCGTCCATTGCATCCATGTAAAATTTGATCACGTTATGCAGTTTTATGTGTTCAAACAACTTTCGATTCTTACATTAGCATGCATAAAATTAAATGTACAATACTATTTCAAACTTCATTTTGCAACATTTGTTATAACAGCACTATATAATACTTTTTATACGGCCATTTAATGATATACATGTAATATGAATATACTTTAGTGAATTCATAGTACAGGTATCTTAGAAATTTTTTTACAAATTATATTAATTTCATTAAGGTTTCAATGATTTTCTTTCCTAGAAGCCTATGAGTAATGGGCTCACATATCAGGCACGTGCTTAAGGGTATCTGAGCTTGGAAGGTTGGCGCTGAGGCATACTGCTAATGGTCCAGAACTCTGTAGTCCTAAGCCTGCTCAATGAAACTTCAAACATATAATATTTGTCAAAATAAGGACCTTAAATAATTTTGAATTAATTCATAATTATTAGAGCCCCAAAAATACTAGTATGACGTATTTAGTTGGGGCATTTAAATACATATCACAATTTACATATCTAACACCTAAATTTTGTTTTTTACATTTGTACCATTTAAGAATTTCATATCACAAAAATTACTATTTTAACTTTTAAAAGATGAAACACATCTTTTCATGCCTTCCTAAGGTGGTCTACATGTAAAAATTGAAATTTAGGTGTAAGATATATATAAAAATTGAGTGGTATTACGTAAATCTTGCAATTTAGTTTGACATAGGTTAGTATGTTTAATAAGATTGTATAAGTAGATGCCAAGATTCAAGAGGACGTGTTCAACAATGGTGTAATAGAAACCAAATTTATCGAATTCTAAAAGTTGGTAATGTGAGGTAACTTTACTATGAAGTGCCATTAGCTAGGGATCTACAACTTTTTAAAAAGTGTAATAAGAGTTGGGTCTGATAACGTAGACATTACCAAGTTCCAAAAAATTGCTAAAATAATCATAACCTGATGTAATTTCAGAAAACATATCTATTAAGGACCCATTTGGCATCACTTTTGTCTTATGCTTTTATTTTTATTTATTTTTTTGTTTATGAAAACATGTTTGGTTAACATAATTTTTCTTTTTTTTTTTAATTTTTCAAAGCAAATCAACCTATTTTTAATAACATCCAAAATGCCTAAAAGATGTTATGAGATTTTTTTTAAAACAACTATCTTTATCAAATATGTTTTAATTTAAATCAAAACAAAAAAAAAATGAAAAACAAAAAGACAAAAGAGATCCCAAACAACACTTAAGAAAATGAAATGACAGAATGGCCAAACATAGGCGTAGTCACCTATTTCAGGAGCCTTATGACAGTTTATAGCAGGATCAAGCAGGGAAGTCCATAAGATATTCAAGTATAACCATAACAAGCATCTACTTGGATAGAAAGGACACTATAAACCAAAAGAAAATCGAGTCAAGTCTACCTTCTAGATGAGCTCCTAGTCCCTCCAACACAGTAGGATTGGCATGTACCACTGAGAGAGCAACTTCAAGAGCAGATTGAAGAAGTGCCTTTACCTCTCTTTGCACAAGATCAACCAGATGGCCCTAAATATTCAGTACTTAGGTAAGCCTTATTTTCTATTAGCTCAGTAATGAGATATGAAGAGTTCATAGAGACGGAACCTGATCTCTTGCCCAACCAGCTGCACCACCAGAATCATCAAGCCCCCCACTAGATAAAGTTGCAAGTGAAATGGGACCTATACTCTGATTGAGACCATATTCTGCTACAGCTTTGTAAGCAATATCAGTTGCTCTCTTTATATCATCAAGAGCACCAGTTGATATGCGACCAGAATAAACAACTTCTTCGGCTGCGCGTCCACCTAGAAGCGTGACCAAACGGCCACGCAATTCATCAATAAAGAGAAGATACCTATCCTCTGTTGTAGGTGGGATATATGTGAAACCCAATGCACCTCCAGACCGAGGCAATATGCTCAGTTTCTGATTACAGAAACCATATAATATTAATTTACCTGATGTACTTTAACATTAAAAAAACTTCCAAATTATTTGTATAAAAGAAGGCGTTATTTCTATTCACCTCAACACGTGGCTGTCCAGGAAGCAAATTAGCAACAGCAGTTCCAACAACCGCATGACCTGCTTCATGTCGTGCAACAACAGCCCTTTCGCTCCCTTGCAATTTTGCATGTTTCTTCTCTATACCCTGAAAATATCCTTTCTTTAAGGTTAGATTTAATAATATATAAAAAAAGAAGACATCCTAAGGGAAGCATTGAGGAGAAGAAAAAACCATGCAGAGAGTTTGAACTGCTGAATAGAAATTATAACCAGAAGTTCAACTCTAACGCCAACAACACATTAATAAAGCACTCTTAATCTCGTTTTTATAAATGGCAATGAAATAAAAATAGTTAACATTATTGCAAGACAAAAACCGTTAAATATTTCTTTTTTTTAATAGTAAACTTACAGAAAAAAATAGTATACTTACAAATTGATTATTTTCTTAGGAGAAGAAGAAATCGTTGAGATTGTAAAGATTGTAAGATCATTCCAAGTGAGAATTTAAGTACCCAACATCAATTATTAGTTCTAGATTTTAAGATAAAGAGTTGTAAAATAACGAATACTAGGACTAATCATCGTATGATTAGATGGAAGAACCTCAAAAACACTAAAAAAATTATTTTTTTTTTAGTAAAATTCAAGACTTCAAAATTTGGGATGTTTATGAAGAAGCAAATGTTATATGGGATAAAGTAGCAAGCACTATTAAACAAGTAGCAAAAGATGTACTTGGAGAATCAAAAGAAAATGTTTCTATAAATAAAAATAGTTGGTGGTAGAATAATAATGTACAAGATAAAATAAAATATAAGAAGTTATGTTATAAAAATTGGTTTAAATGTAAAAGCTTAAAGAATTGAAAAAAATATCAAACAGTCCGCAGGAAGTCTAAATAAACAATAGGTGACGTTAAAAATTATGCTTTTAGTAAACTTTATAATATATTAGACAATAAAGAAGACGAAAAATATATGTATAAACTAGTCAAACAAAAAATAAAGTAAAGATTTAACTCAAGTAAAGTGTATTAAAGATGAAAATTAAAAAGTATTTTTCTAAGAAAAAAATATTCAACATAGGTGGTTGAGTTATTTTGATAAACTTTAATGAAGTTTTTGAAAATACGATCGACCTTAGTGATTTTAATATCTAATAATAATAAAATGTTTCATTTTTACGGCATCATTAGTAAAAAATGAAGTTGAGGAGGCTTTAAAGAAAGCCAAGGGTGGAAAGTCTGTAAGACCTAATGATATCCCAATTGAAGTCTGGAAATATTTAGAAGATTTGATAGTTCCCTGGCTTACTAAACTCTTTAATATTATTTTAAAAACTAAAAAGATATCTGAAGAATGGAGGAAGAGTATTTTTGTCCCCATTTTTAAGAATAAAAGGGATGCATAAAAGTGTGCAAATTATAGAGGAATTAAGTTGATGTGTCATAAGAGGGTAATTGAACATAGGTTAAGACGTACTACAAAAATTTCTCATAATCAATTTGGATTTATGTCGGGCAGGTCTACTATGGAAGCTATACATTTATTGAGAGGTTTGATGGAGAAGTTCAGAGATAATCAGGAGGATCTACATTTAATTTTTATTGATTTAGAATAAGCTTGCGATAAGGTTCTAAGAGGTATCCTTTGGAGAGTTCTTGAGAATAAAAGTGTTCATATGACTTATATTCAAGTCATTAAAGATATGTATACTAGAGCTTTTATTTGTGTTCGAACAGGATTGACCAAATATTTTCCTATTTATGTTGGATTACATCAGGGATCAACTTTAAGCCCATATATTTTTGCTTTGGTTATGGATGGTTTTACTGGACATTTACAAGAGGATGTACCTTGGTGTATGTTTTTTGCTGATGATATCCTTCTCGTGGATACGACCAGAGAAAGAGCCCAGGAAAAACTTGAATTATGGATGTCTGCATTGGAGTCTAAAGGCCTTAATTTGAGTAGAACTAAAACTGAATACATGGAATGTAATTTTAGTAGAAATTGTAACTTTGGGTGATCAAATTATTAAAAGGTGTGAACGATTTAGATATCTCGGGTCTTTTGTTCAAAGCGATGGTGATATAGATGGGGATGTTAATAGTAGAATTCAAGTTGGTTGGTTGAAGGGGAGAAATGCTTCGGGCCTTTTGTGTGATAGAAATGTTCTGCTTACATTGAAAGGAAAATTTTATAAGATGGTGGTGAGACCTACAATGCACTATGGAGCTAAATGTTGGCCTTTAAAAGAAAAGCATAATACTAAGTTAAGTGTTGTCGAGATGAGAATGAAAAATGTGGATGGGTGGCTTTACACTTAGAGACGAAATGAGAAATGAATTTATCCTTGATAGTTGGCATAGCTCCAGTGACAGACAAAATTAGAGAGAGTCATCTTAGGAGGTTTGGGCACATTAACGTTAACCATCTCATGATCCGATTAGAAGAGTATATGTTTTAGATTCGACTTATGTTAAAAAAGGCAGAGGTGGACCTAGGAAGAATTGGGCTTATTGTATAAAAAATGATCTTATTTTATTAGAATTGAATGAAAATATGACACTAAATAGGACGCAATGGAGAAAAATGATTCATGTAGCCGACCCCACGTAGTGGGATGAAAGCTTTGTTGTTGTTGTTGTTGATGTAAACTTACAGAAATAATTAAATAACACTCGGACTGTTAGCCTTAACAAGCAAACTTCTGACTTAATAGCAAACAATAGCTGCAGAACTTCATAAAGAATCACAGTGTAAGCTCCTTGGGTTGGTTAAAAGTCCTTTTTTTTTTCCATTAGATAAGGTTTCAGCACAAGTGAAAGAAATTTGAGATAGATAATATGGGGAATTCTATCATCACGTAAAATTTCATGAAAGGAAAAATTAGAGCAGATAAAGTCTACGTGATAGAGCAGATAAAATGCCATGGAACACAGCAAGGAAAAAAATAAAAATTTAAGCATTGCTAGTCATTACGACAACTATACAATCACTTTTAGGAACACCAGTAGGGATTTTACGTAATAGTTGCGCGCAATATTTTTGTTTTTGAAGGACATCCTATATTAATCATCAATGGAAAATTGATGGAAAATCAAAATCCATCAATATTTATAGAAGAGAAGTTTTCATATCAAAAAACTCTGTTGGTAATATGGCCTAGTAATTGTAGTGACCAAAGAAAAAAAAAAGATTGAAATACTTCTGCCATCATTTTCAAAAAGTGACGCCGAACAGATATTTTCATTGTATGCCCTACTAAAATAGTAGGGGTCCAAAGGAAAAACGATGTGCTCAACAGACAAGATTTATGGCAAGTGACACCAAACAGAAATTGAAAATTCTGGTGACCATATGAACGAGTGCTCATTTGTAAAGATGATAGTGAATGTACAATGTAAAAATAAAGAAGAATATATCTCACAGCAATAGAACGTTCAACAGCCCGAATGAAATCAATCTTTTCCACAACAACTTTATTTAATCTTCCAGCTAATAGAGCAGCTTCATTAACCAGGTTTGCTAGGTCTGCTCTGCACAACTCCAATCAAATTAAACCAGTCAAGAATAAAAGGAAAAGGAACCTTTTAGAGCAAGATGAAACGGAAAAAAACCCTTACCCAGTAAAACCAGTAGTCATTGATGATATTTGACTAAGATTTACATCCTCCCCTAAAGGGAGTTCTTTTTTATTAATGTGAACCTTTAGAATGGCTTCCCTGCCAACCCTATCAGGAGTCTCTACCTAAAAACCACAACAATGCACAACATTTTTTTTATATGATAAGAGTCTGATAAATATCTTCACCTAACAGACTCAAACAAAAGCCAGAATTCCTACCATCACAACCCGATCAAATCTTCCAGGACGACGAAGTGCAGGATCTAAGACATCTGAACGATTAGTTGCACCAAGCACAATAACTGCAGAGCTGCTTTCGAATCCATCCATCTCCTGGTAGATGAACATCAAAGTACATGCAGTAGAATATTGTTGCTAAGAGCTAATTCATGAAAATTTTCAAGGCATTATCCTTACTGTGAGCAGTTGGTTAAGTGTTTGTTCGCGCTCATCATTACTGACAATACGAAATCGACCATCACGGCTTTTCGCGACAGCATCTATCTGCAGGGTAAAACACACAAGTTGTCAGAATAAGAAAATTGAGAATAATGAGGTCACTTAAATACTTATGGCTTATGGAAGCATTAACCACACCTCATCAATGAAAATGATGGACGGCGCTTCTTTCTTTGCCCTTGCAAAAAGATCTCGCACTCGAGATGCACCCATTCCAACATAGAGCTCCACAAATTCGCTAGCAGAACAACTAATAAAAGGCACTTCTGCCTCCCCTGCCACTGCTTTTGCTAGGAGTGTCTTGCCAGTCCCAGGAAGACCCACCTGCAAAATAAAAAATTATTTGGAAAAAACAAGTTTACGGAAATTGCACAATAAAGACACTGAAGCTGATCTCACCAGTAGAACCCCTCTTGGAGGACGTGCTCCAAGTCTTATGTATCTGTCCGGGTTCCTAAGGAATTCCTACATTGGTTATGCATAAATAATGACCTCACTATTGACAGAAAATAAAAATAAAAAAGTTAATTCTTAAACTGCATAAATTACAACAATTTCTTCAAGCTCTTCTTTGGCCTCATCAACACCGGCCACATCAGCGAAGGTTATTATACTAGCATGCTCGGCTACTTTTGTTCCACCAGAACGTGAAGTCTTCCGAGTTCTCAACTGGCCAGGTGACTGTTGGAAGTTCAAATTTATGGTGAAGTTACAAGCATTTCTAACATTTGAATCAATGAGTAGCAATTGAATATAATATGAATGATCACGTAATACCTGGGGGAAACTGATGGGGAAGCGCTGTAGAAGGCCAGCAAGTACAGCAATATAGAAAAGAGCAATCTGTAGAAAAGATGAGAGAGTTAAAAGACATGTAAAAATTGTTTGGAGTAGACAAGTTTATTTATTTTAAAGCATAAAATGATACAAGATATCAGTGTAAATTTCATTTTGAACCACGACGTCAAGGGGCAATGAGTGATGAACATCCGCTTTTTTAAATCCTTAGATTAGGTACCCTCAAATTTTGCAAAATCTCCTACCTAGAGCACAAATTTCGTGGTTCAAGATAATCTTGATTCCCGCCTGCCTGGCTATTCAATTCCCACCCGCCTAACTTCTCCCGAGCCAGCTTATTTTTTGGAATTATCTTTGGTGACTGAAATATTTCTTCTTGCTACAAGTGTTTTGAGGCCAAAAACCCTCTTGATTGATTGATTAGTCTTAGTTTTTTATACGTTTTTGTATGGGTTTTGAACCCTTTATTTTATTGTTTCTATATATTTTTTTTTATTTATAATAGTAGATATTAGCCGGGAGCAAGGAGATGAATGCTTGCATTTATTTTAAACAAAATTTTGTATTTTTAAAAGGAAAATCATATATTTTATGATGTGATGTTTATTCTTTCAATTCTTAAAGCTATGCACAGTTACTATTTAAATCAAAATGCTATAAAAGTTGCTTTTCATTTTCAATATACAAATTTGCTTTTATTTAGCTTCTATTTAATAATTAATAAAAAATTATTGTTTAATATATTTTCTATTAATAAAATTAGTTAATTATATTCTAAAAAATATATTTGTAATAATGTCGCCGAGTTTATATCAATGGATTCAATTATGATGGCAATTTAGAGCAAATTTATCGAACACATAGGTTTTTATCCATAACTATTATTATTATTATTATTATTATTATTATTATTGTTGTTGTTGTTGTTGTTGTTGTTGTTGTTGTTGATGTTGTTGTTGTTGTTAATATTTCTGAAATTCTAGCTATAAAGACTTTTATATGCACCATCGAAACTAGATTGGATGATTTATTTTGATTCGTTCATTTCTAATTTGAAATTCACTAGAGCTATATAGTTTGGCTTTAAATTAATTCAAGGCTTGAATTGTTTTGATTTCCAGCCAACTAAATTTTGTGTTAGTTAAAAAATCAAATTTTCAATTAAATTTTATCTTAATTTTTGTAATATGCCTAGATACATATCGATAACACTATACTTTCTAAACCACAAATACAGATGCATTTTTAAATTTGGCCATTCACACATACCACCCAATTCCTATATAATTTTACATTTATTCCTATGAATTGGCAATATATTTGAAAGAATTATCTTGAATGTTGTTTCAAATATTTATAAATATATTATATTTATGCATACTCAAGGGAGCATTTTTAATAGATATAAATATGAAATTTAAATTTAGGTGCTTCAGCAAGTCCCTTGCATCCATACAGCACGTGTGCATTCACTTGCAGTCCCAACATGCATGTGCACCCCCCATGCTTCCAATCACAAATCTCTAAAACTCAGCTCAAACCCCAAAGAAAGTCAATTTTTATAGAAATAACTCATTAAGTCATATATTTGCAATTGATTATTTTATTCGATAGTATCTTAGAAGTAGTTATAAATAAATCTTTATTTTATTAGTTTATTCCCCCTCTTTAAAAAATTTCTGGCACCGCCACTGGGTACCCAACCTGATAATTCAGTCATTCAGTTGATAAAACCATTGGTTGACAGTGAAATAATAGAACTACTCTTATCATATAATATCCAAACCCCACCTACACTCTGTTGCCAACAAGTTTAACTCCTTTATATGGCTCCTTTGGTAAACTTGCACTTTTAATTGATAAAAAGACTATAGGGAAGTCTGATACAAAATATTTTCTACCTTCCTACACTTTTATCCCACATAAATACAAAATGTTTAGTGAACGAACGACCTTCTTTTGATGGTGTCATTAATTTAATGTAAAATATCAAAATAACCCTCATGGAGAATCCTTGTCTGGCCCTCCCTCCATCTCTATCGTATATGATTGAGATTTGGGACTGGCTCTTCCACACAGAGTGCCACCTCCTAACACTTATTTGACATTCAATATAATGAAATAGGGGGTAAATGATTTCATTTGAATTTAAAATAAAAAGGGCGCTATTGAGAGTGACAAGAATCATATGAATTCAGGATTATTTATTGCATGCATAAGTAGTTCATGGTATGGATTCCTGATTAAATGATACTTTAAATTTTGTGTTCAACTATGAAATAGAAAAAAAAAAAATTCATATTATGCCATGAATAAACCTAAGCTTATGTTATATTTTAATCAAGAAAATGATAGTTTAAACTACTTGGAGGTTAAATGGTACGCAAGCTATAACTTTGAAATAGCATAAATTAGGAGCTAAATAAACTTTTCTAAATAAAGTTATATAATTATCATGCTCTATAATTATAACATTTTAATGAATCTCGATCTGCCCATGAATCACACCGAAGGAAAAGGGCGATGCACAGTAGTGAACAGTAATCTGAATTGTTGATTAGTCATTTCTCATTAAATGATTCCCCTATTTATAGAGATGATTGTACAACATATGAAATTACATGTTTGTCCCTATTTTAGTGAGGGCGTTACAAGATATTTTTGAGGTATTATATATATATATATATATATATATATATATATTTATATATATATATATATATATATATATTGCTCGGCTACCCTCTAACTTGATCAGTTGAAATAAGTGGGTCTTGGTTCGGCAAGACCTGCTCGTCCGACTGTGTTGAATAGGGGTTGCCAGTTGGCCCTTGATGGTCTTCGAGTCGACAAGACTCGGCTCCATAGGCTTTAGTTTTATCGGTCGGCTATTCGAGTCTGGTTGTCGACTATTGATCCCTAGGTGATGAGCTTCAGTCGACAGAATGAGACTATGATAGCAGAGGATGCTACCTTTTCATATGTTGGTTAGGTTATCACCAACTCTTGGCATCCATGAGGTGGCTTGGGATACCGAACTCTTCCCTTGAGTCGCGTTGTGGTTAGAGGTAGATCAATGTCTGTGCTCGGCTTGATTAGCCTTAGTCCTTGTTCCGGTCGGTTTCCAGCCTGGGCTTAGGGGGTTGCATTTGGTCAAATGGGACCTCTGGTCTTCTGCTAGTGGGCCCTCTTTAGCTATGTTTTTTTTTTTACTCTTGGTTCATTGAATCTCATCAATATTCGTGTTGAAGCATTTTTTATGTGCTCATAAACTAAACTACATGTGTAAATTTGTTTAAGAGAATTACATAAGCTCAATTTGAGAATAATTTGGCAATGAGAATAAGTGTCAAAGTCACAAAGAACTAAGATGATCTGTTAGTACTGGAGTTGTACACTTAACTTTCTGTTTGGCTGATAGGGATTAATCAAGAGGAAATTGATGAAGCTTGTTAAAGAAGTGACAAACCAATATTCAAAAGCTTCACAATTGGAGATTAGAAGGCTTTAACTCAGAATCCAAATGAACATGTCAGTAATCTCATTCCTAAGAGTAATGTTCCTCTAGACTCATCGCACATAGATTTCACTTGTTTGAAGAACTTTCTTTCAATAGAACATCCTCTAAAGTTATATTATGATTGTACAAAATTCTCATAACAATCATAATTTTCATATCGATATGAAAAATACCTGCAATGCTACATTGTCTGATAATATAAAAAATGTCAAGATCATTTTATAGTTCATTTCAATGAATCCAACATCATAACACTACTATAAATATGAAATTAAATTAACTTTACAAGTCATGTGTATGATTTCAAATGCTATGTTACTATTATAATCATGATTTCAAATGCTTTGCAACTATTATGATTATGATTCCAAATGTTACGTTTATGTTATGATTGTGAAATCTAATCCCATGTCAATTGCTCCTACTGTTAGAACTATTGAACGGAAATGGGCGTGCAAGAAAAACTTTACATACGTGAATATTTTCATGTGCAGGTTGACAGTGATATTGTGCAAATGATCATCTCATTTCTGCCACTAAGAATAGAAGATATAAGAGTTACACCCCATTATGCATAGTAGGGATGTATAAGCTACAGCAAAAAAATTAAATCAACTCATCACTAAGAATAACATATGTATGAACCATTCCTCACTTGTGGTGATGGGAGATACATTGGAAAGCGACTAGTAAAGTTTACAACATGCTGATATTACTAGAGTTCTCAAGATAGAATGTATTGATAGCAACCTTGCCATACTAGAGCTATTGCATGTCATGCTATGGTTTATGGTAATGATAATCAAATGCTAATATTAAGCTACAGCCTATGCATTTGATATCAATGTTATGTAAAATGCTATGATCATTCCATGTTCCATGGTTATGATGTCAATTATATGCGAACTATTATAATCATTCTACAGTCTATACTTGCAATATCTTTAAATATAATACTAAAAACATGATATTATCACGACCATGATTCCAATGTCAGGTCAAATTTTATGCCAAATATCATGCTAAGTTCTTACAATTATGACATCTAAATAATATTTCATGCTATGATTTCACACTAGTAATATTTCACTATAAGCTATAGGTTTTTTCCAATCAATTTCCTCAATCATATATATATAAAGAATTGGCCGAAAGGCGGACCCCCCAACCAATCCCATGTGCAAATTTGAATATATATATATATATATATATATATATAGTCGTAAGATGGGTGCAACCATACCCGCATCAGTGCACCGGATCACATCAAAACTCTGCGGTTAAGCGTGCTTGGGCGAAAGTAGTACTAGGATGGGTGACCAACTGGGAAGTACTTGTGTTGCACTCCTCCATTTGTGCCACAAGCCGTGGTCTGTTGGTTGGCAGGGTTCACTGTATGTCCCCTCAAGTCATGGGTTCGATCCCCCGTGGCGCGGAGTTCTCGAATAGTTAGACACATGTCGCGGGCTCTCATCATGAGGCCTTGATACGCATGAGAAATTGATATTTGGGCCTCTACCAAATATCGATTTCCTTTTTAATGAAAAAAAAAATATACATATATTCATAAGATTGTTCATGTTGCAACCAATCTATCATTATTTTGTTGAAATTTCTAGTACTGGTAGATTGGTATGCAGCTCAGACCTTCTTTCCATAACAATCATTTATTTCGGTCCAATTTATATAAAGCTCTTCAGCCAAGTTGTGACACCAACCATGCTTTCTTGGGTAGGCAAAGTGGGAGACACATCCTCATTATCTGCTACTTTGGGAAATGCTCACCTTCAATCTTTCTTAGCATATTGGTCAAACATAGCCAAACATAACCTTACCCACTGGGTTAACATTGAATCCACTCCATTATTTTGTCGAACTACTAGAAATTTGTCCCAAAGTCATAACAACAAAAAACAAAAATAAAATGTATTTACATAAGTTTAAACCAAGTTCTAAAAATTGAACCACATATTGAATGGAAAGAATGATAGATACAAAATTAAAAAGTTCAACTGTGGTTGAATTACGAGTTAAACCGGATTATGCAATAATGAAATTATTTAAAGATTTAAATTAGGAATAATGATATTTTTACATATCTAATAATCTAAATAAATAAAAATTCATGATTGAATATTTTAAAAATAACTTTAAATTGAGATTTTAGGACATTATTTTGATTATTTTCCTTATTTTTAATCTCTTTTTTTTTATTTCAAGCCATGTGATCAAAATTTAAAAAGATATAAATTGATCAATATTACAACCACTTAGTTCAATATAAAACATATCAGTTTAACAGTTTCCTGGTTCAACCATTAGTTTTGACCTAATACGTAACTATGCATCCCAAAAGAAAGCTATAAATTCAATTTCTTTGATAAATAGATGATTATTGGAAATGTCAAAAGCAAGGTATGCGGAATTACAAGATAATAACACCTAACTATGCATACCCTAACTAAAAGCTAGCCTGCTAGCCTGACATGCATGCAATTATGCGGGACCAGAAATAATTACTTATAGTCTCATAGTTACACATAAACGACAAATTTACAATTGGATGGACAAACTATACAACCAACAAATAGACAACTAAAGCGATCACATTGTAAAATAAAGTAATTGGTCAAACCTGGTACTAGCAAAGCATTGGATGCTTATTCAACCATATAATCATCAAATGAAATTATGAGGCCCCTCCAAACAAGTTGGGCATACTATGTCATGGCACACTAGATTAAAATGTCATTTTAGGAGCAGACCCCACTACATGCCACATTATTAATATACCTCGGGGAAAATTTTTTTTAAAAAAAATCTCATGCATTCAAAACTAAAAAACTAAGAGAATAAAGAAAATTCTAAAAACATGAATAAATGCCTCCAAATATTCCCAAGTCCTTTTAGCAAGGCTAAATATAAACTACACAAATTTTCATTCATTAAATTCTAAAAATACCTAAAAATTGCAATCATTAAGAGGGAAAGAAAATTAAAAAATAAAGTAAATGTTTGGATCGGATCCCTTACTAAATGACATAGTTATCCTTTTAAGTGTATGCATTGGCGTCTCAAATGCATTCAAGGGGTCATAATGAAACATAGAACACAAACCTCAAACAATATTCCCAAGTTTACCTAAATCGATCTAGCTATACAAGACAATCACTTGACTCCAATTACAATTTCGATGTCCCAAATCAATACAACTGTTATTTCCTTAATTTATATTCCAAAATGAAAACACAATCAAGGCAATTTGAGGCACGATAAATCAATAAAGCCTCTGTATAAAAGAAGTCATAAAGCCTATAGCAATCTCAATTTTAACGAGGGCCAATCGATAGGCTATGAATGATGGAACCATAGAATTCTTCTCAAATTTTACCACCATTCCTCCACCTTCTCGTCTTCATTGAGTGCACAATGACAAATCTCCAGACAAAGTACATGAAGTCAACAAGCATCCCCAATAAAGATTTTTTTTTCTTTTTTTGGGTTAGGCTAGCTAATTAGTCTAGAGAGTTTATGCCAATGCAAAGCCTTGAAACAAGAATATTGTATGAGTTGAAATTTCCATCAAGTGCATTGTTAAGAATTATAGTATGAAATAATTTAATACTATAAGAAATTATTTTATGTTATTTGGTTTCCTATTTTATGTTATTTCATATATCTCCTAATAATTAATATGAATTAATTATTAGAGATATTATATGATATATCTTTACTTTCATATCATTTCTTTTTTATTATTTTTTTTCTATTATACAGTTCTTGTAAGGATGCACAAGAGTGTGCAAATTATAGAGTGGAGGAAGAGTATTTTGGTTCCCATTTTTAAGAATAAAGGGGATGCACAAGAGTGTGCAAATTATAGAGGAATTAAGCTGATATGTCATACTTTAAAATTATGGGAGAGGGTAATTGAACATAGGTTAAGACGCATCACAAAAATTTCTCATAATCAATTTGGATTTATGCCGGG
>NEWO01000037.1:2397440-2443831 GCA_003013225.1 Phalaenopsis aphrodite | reverse complement strand
TTTTTTTTTCTGGCCCAAGCGTCAGGGGGAGTTCTGTTTTCAGCCGCCCTTTCTTCCGTTGTCTTCTCTGTCAACAGAATTTACTGGGTGTGATTTACATGTTTTTTTTTTCTGTAGCCAACGAGACAATCGCAGTCAACTAAAAGTCAGTTTTCATGTAGTTTGTCTCTTTCCCTGCAAAACTCAAAATTCAGCCAAGCCTGAATCTCTTTTCTACGCCGAAACATACGACAGACAAAACTCAAAATTCAGTCAAGTCTAAATCCAACAAATTTAGCCAAACTTGAATCTCTCTTGTGCACCGAAACATAACACAAACAAACTCAAAATTCAATCAAGTCTGAATCTAGCAAATTCGACAATCCAAATGACCAATTTTTCTTTACTACTTAGCAAGTTTGGAATTATTAACATACATTCCAAACTTGAAGGGGAGTGTTAAAAATTTAGTAGGAAATAATTTATTCCTATAAGAAGTTATGAGGAATAAATTATTTCTTTAATATAAAGAGATATTTCCTTTCATATTTTATATTTATTTCCTTAGATTAAGAATTATTTGGTTTCCTATTTTATGTTATTTCATATATTTTCTAATAATTAATATGAATTAATTATTGAATATATTATATGATATATCTTTACTTTCATATCATTTCCTTTTTATTATTTTTTTCTATTATACAGTTCTTGTAAGGGTTATTTATACCCTCATTCATATCAATGAAATTTTAGAGTATTCCACTTTATTCCGCATTATTCTAAAATTTCAACATGCATTGAAAACATATTTCTAATCCTCTTAAGATCCAAGATGAGAATTCAGAAGAGCATAATACATAACTATTCAATAAAATGTAAACGAATGTGTATCATATTCCTGGTTCCAAACTATTTAAATGCCAAATATGGAATTTTAGTTTCAAAATGAAGAAAGTAATGGGTTCAGTTTGACAAACAATATGTTAATATAGAAGTTTCTCATTTTCTAATATATGATCTAACCCATTTAAGATTTCCAAGTTCTTTCGGAAATGCTGATTTCCAAATAAAACTTTTTAAGCAAGTAAATGAGTATATTGCAAACAACAGAATAATGCACCCACACATGTTCTAGAAATCAAACTTCACAGAGGGTAAGAGACGTATGATGCTCAGTTTTAAGAAGACTGCCTATTGCAATACTGAATATTCACATTAAATGTTAAATGAACTATCTTCTGCATTAATATAGCCATAAAAGCAGAGAAATCATACCAATGCTGAGTTCAATAAGCCACCAGATCGCTTATCTGGTGAACCAAATTCAACCTGATTTTCGAGCATCTTCTCATACGGCGTCTTTATATCAGCAGGCCGTGTTGTTGTGTAGACAATTCTCTTTGTTGGGGACACAGATTTTATCAATGCCTCAGCCTCCAGAGACCGGCTGACAGCACTTTGATCAGCCTCTGCACTTCCAGTCTCTGACCTCAGTCTGAACATGATATGAACACCATCAACCTCCACTTTTAGCACCTGATCATTGTTAATCTTGCTCATGAAATCACTAAAAGGCACGCTAATGTAGGTTGGTGGGGGCCTAGGTTCAGAACCAGGCAGAGGAATTCCAGGTCGAAGTAGTCGCATAGCAAACATCACAATCCCAAGCTGAAGAAGAAGAACTCCAATCTCCTGAGCCTGGATTATCGGCCGCCATTGCCATTTACCTCCATTCCACCAACTGCCCTTCCACTTCTTCTCCCTTTTGGGGGAAGGAGATGAAGAAGATTGGGAGGAAGGATTCGACGGGGTATTGATGCCTTTGCTATTGTTTGACGAGGCATCGTTGCTACTGTCACTAGTGCTAACCTTGGATTCCGAATCCTTCTCAGAAGAGTTGTTTGCCCTGATCTTCGTTTTCTCAACGCAACGCCGATATTTCAAATGGGCGCCCCAGGCATCAAAGCCCTCCTTCAAAATCTTGATTTTATGTGATGTCGGGGTAGAAGAGAAGGTTTGGGGAGTTCGGCCAAGCCAAACAGCTTCTCTAGAGAAATAGCTGTATCGGCACGGGCAAAAAATGGCCCGGTTGCTGAATTCAGCATATTTGATACGCAAGCCGGCATGGAAATAGAGAGTGGCCATAGAATGTTACAGGCGCCACGCAAGTAAGAATGAAGTTTCTCTCCACTCTTCAGAAATTAGATTAAGCGAGCAAAGGCCTGAGCATATAAGCATTAGAGAAACTAAACCAATAATCGAGAACAAATAGTCGCAGAGAGCTTGGAACAGGTATAAGGCCCCAAGAAATAAAAATCCTCACCTAAAGCACCGGCAAGGCAATCAGATCTGGAAAAGCGTGCCGAACAAAGTCTACGAGCATGATTTCTAGCAGCCTCCGACTCGGAGAAGCCCCGAGCAAGAAGAAGAAGAGGAGAGGAAGCGAAAGTGATGCTGAAGGCAAACCTGAGCAGAACATTTACTATATTTATAAGGTCAAAAATCAGATGATCCGCCGCAAAAGAAACAATTGCACGAGAAATGGAGCAAAATTACAAAATATTAGAGAGAAAAATTGCAGAGGCAGCAGATATTGCAGGGTTGAACTTTGTCTAGGTTTTGGTTAGATCTTTGGGAAGCGTCAAGAGCGCCGAGTATCTCTCCAATAAAATGTCTTTTTTTTTTTTAAGAATGCCAAAATATTAAATGTAATATTTTAACCACTTAGAATTTTAAATAAAATATTTAAAAAACTTTCACCCAAGGATGATGATTATAATGAAACAAGTGATTAAAATATTATATTTAAAATTTAAGTAATTAAAATGTTATGATTAATATTTTAGATGGTTGATGGCTTATACAATAGATTCAATTGTGTTAGTCTGAGTTGGATTAGACTCAAGTCAATCAAATTCATGAATGTTTCGTTTACATAAACACTTAAAATATTTTTTTGGGCATATTTATATTTTTTTTTCAATGTTCTGCTTTATATTGTTTGTAACATGTATGAATTGTTAGGTTTTAAACATAGAAGTTAAAAGATATTTACTATGATTTTTCTTTCATTCAAGTATGAGGAAGATTAAACAGTGATAATTACTATGATTTTTCTTTCAATCAAGTATGAGGAAGATTAAACAGTGATTTGTTTGGTAGGTTTTGTTTCCACATAAATAATCATTTTCTTAAGAGAATCAAAAGGTTTTGTAAGATAACCAAAAATCATTTTCCAATATCATTATCTTCTCATTATATAAAAAAAAGTTTTATAAGATTGCTAAATTCATTTTTTTCAAAGTATTTACTTTCTTTGAAAAAAAATTCTAAGTCAAGAAATTATTATTTAATTTTAAAATAAAATATTTCATAACTCTTAACTTGTTCTTGTCACTTTAAAGTTATGAGGTTATTTTTTAGTTCTATGTAAAAATTGGTTAATAAGAATATTTGATGAGTTATAAATATTTATCTTCTAAATTTGTTGGAATTTTTAGTGTTGCACTTGTCTTCTTGTGTCAGAGATTCAACTGTATAGTGTATAATTATACTTATAAACACGGGTATGATTGACTGTAACATTGCACTTATATGCTAAAATTAATATGTTGCAAAATCAGGCATGCAAACATAAATTCACACATTAGTTATTGTTGGCACAATTTTAGGGGGGTCCTGTGGAAGTTGTCGGTCGCCAGAATGAAAATTTCAACGCTCGTTTCGTAAATACATTTAATTTATATATATATTTATTTAGTTTAGAAAAATATGAAATCAAACCGATCACATATTTTTCAAAGTTTAGATGAAAGAACACTACACCTCAAGCTATGTATCTACCTCGAACGATAGACACATAACTTGATAGTGATGCTCAATTAAATAAACTAAGAAATGTATCACATTCATTTGGTATGCGAAACTATTTTATGTTGATCGACAAGTTTTCCTATTTAATATGAAAAATTAAATATGGTTTATATTAAGTTGAGTTCTTGAAAGTTTCTTATAAATGCAAGCTCTTATAGTTAATTACATCTTAGATAATTGAAGTTACCTAATAAAACTCTCGATAAAAATCAAGGGATATTGCCTTCAAGAATTTCAAAGGATATGACTTTTCAAGAGATCAGACAAAGAGGTGTGAAAAGGAAATTGCTCAAATTTGAAACATTTGATTTTAGAATCCAAGGGAAAAAGGACTAGGGGATGTCATAGATCCTGAGGAGAATCTCGGTGACTTCCCAAGTCATCATATTGTTTGATTTTAATTTAGAGGAGAAAAATTTTAAATGTTTCAACCTGTCAATTTTATTAATTAGTGCTTACATTCGTGTGAAACAAACACACAAATAGCCTCGAAGATTTGAGGATTTAGGTCGTGAAGAACGACAACCTCCGAATCTTAAAACGAGTCAGGGTTTATATTGTATAACAGAATCATACAAAGGCTTAAAGATAAGTTGAGGATTTATGTTGCACTAGGCGGACAACCTCGAAATCATATGACTTGTTGTTTAAATCTAAGGAATGGTTTAGTTGATGTAGACATGTTTTGATATTGAAGATGATCGTGCTGCCCACAATGCTAACTTCAAGCTCCTCGTCGTAGCAAGTTTAAGTTTTCTAATGTGTCGAGTCTTGATGTCAAATCAAAAGTTTTATAAGATTATGTTTATTTAAATATATGGGGATATTAAAGTTGATTAGAGCGACAACGGTTAGGATTCTACGGTTCCCTTGTTCCGACACCACTATTTTTCTTTGGATTTACTTAGTCCAAATGAATTTACTATACTCAACTTAATGAGTTCCGTACTTTCAATTATACCGTGGGAAATCTCATTAGCAGCCGTAGGTTACCTCCTCCGAGGGATTCCCGATCATCCGATATGACGTTTTAAGTTAGTTGCAAAATTTTTTGTTTTGTTTGTAAATTTTGAGTTGTCTTATATTTTGACTATTGTGACGGTGTATTTTATTTTGTTTTGATTCTTAATTTTGTTTTAGTTTTAGTTTTGTGGTTATCTTAAAAGTTTCGGTTTTGACATGCAGGGTGACTTTGTTGTTTAACATGCAAATTTATAAGCAGAGGGATAAGAGGTGCAAATAAATAAAAATAAATTGCGATGCAATAACTTAAAAACATACATGTCGATCCTTCCCGTTCCTCTACCTAAAATATAATTTTGCATGAGTTAAAACATGCTTGTAGGGAAAGCAAAAAGTACAGATTTGAGGCATCTCTACCATATCCTATGTCGTATCTTGGTGGGTCCAATTTATTCATTTGTAAAGATGATTCTATTAAACAAATCATAATAAATCCAAGTGTCCTCCGAGATTCCTAAAGGATCATGAAGAGTCTTGGGTAATACCCTAGACATTTCACAGTCCTTTGAATCGTCTCGAGTTCCTTTTGGTCTTATTATGTTTGTTATATAGTTCATCTAGTTCATACATTCATGCTCAGTAAACTGATGTTTTGATTATCCCTTCAAGTGGGGCAATTATCGCTTGATATTTCACTTACAAATTATATGGGTAAGGCCCCTAGGGGCAATTTGGCTTAATTAAGGAACTTAGTCGTTTGATCTTTTAAAGATGGACTTGTAGTGTTTTTAAAGTTTCAAATTAATCACTGGTTATCTTCTAAACCTCATTAGATAAAATTTTGATTAAGCTTAGTTTACTATCAAGTCCCTTAAAACTTAATGGGTAGATTTGTAATTTTTATAAAAATTTAAACATTTATATTTTTAATCCTCATCATGTATCATAATTTATTTTAAAACCATTGATTGGGATTTTGAATTAGTGGGTTATGATCTTCCAAAGCCAAACCCCTCACCTTAATATCTTCTCATTTAATCATTCTTCCAAATTACAAATTTATATTTAATGAAACCCTAGTGAGATTAGTTGCTACCATTTATCTCTTTCATATTTCAATCATCAAGACATGTTAATCAAGATCATTTATTACTAATTTAGCCATTTGGTTAAACCTAAATATTAATTAAGACCCAAATTCCAAAATTACCATTTTGCACTTTAGGGCCTTAACACCTCATAATCCATTAAATCAAGCTCAAATGATCTGAAAATTTTATGTTACCCCGCTAATGGGTTAATTAAAACATCAAAAGAGAAAATGTTAACTTTCTAAATTTATTTAATTTTATAATTATTTTAATGCGAAGATAGAGATTTTCAAATGAAAATTTAATAACTCAACCATAACAAAACTTCTGTCATTAAGAAAATTATTGGAGGTTCACTTAGGTTAAGGATCACTTGGACCAATTTTCATGATTTTTAGAGGTTTAATATAATTCTTAAAATTATTTGTTTCTTTTGAATATTAAATAAAAATAAAATATTATTAAAGGGGAAAATTAAGTTTTATATTTTTCTTAAATCTCTCTAAATTCAAGAAACCTAAAGAAATAAATTTCATATTTTTGTGGTTTATATTTTAATTATTAGAATTATTTTAATGGAAAATTAAAGAAAATTCATTTTAAGCCTAAAACAAGTTTTGTATTTTTCTAATCAATATTTTAATTATTATAGTTTTTATACCAAAATAGGGGTCATTAACTTGAAAATTAGAGATCTCTACTAAAAGATGCCCCCTGACCTTGGAAAAATCAAAGGAGATGCCCAACAGCAAAGACATCAAAAGCCCAATGTTCTCATGTCATGGTGAAATGTCTATGCAAATGGATAATCCTAATAAGAAAAACACTGTTTAATTAATTAAAAATCATGCATCATCAAACAGACATAAACTATTTCTACATTGTTCTCCTCTGTTCACTGAGCAAAATGATTTTTTTTTATTTTATTTTTGTAATTTTCTACACCAAGATATAGATTTTTAAAAGTTCTAACCATTAAGTAAATAAAGAAAATCCCTATTTTTCTATGTTAACCATGCGACGCCACGCGATCCTTGACGTCTATGAAGCCTCCATGCGGCGTATTTTGGTTTGGCATCGCCATTCGATTCAGCGCTGACTTGGGCCATTGTTTATGTATCTAGACTCTGTCTTGCTCGATCTCATTCGTTTATCCAATACACGCAGAAACGGACGACATCCATTCATCGTCCCCAAATCTCTAGCCTGAGAACTGTCCAACCTCAAACCTTAATATCTCTCTCTATACTCAACCAAATTAAGTGAGGTTTGTTCCTATTGACTCATCTTGACCAGGAGAACATATTCATATGGTTAATCAAGCCTTAAATCAAGTTTATAAACATGGAGAATTAAAATAAGCTCGGCTTAAGGGGAGAGTTCAATACCTTTGCCCAAGAGGTGTGGCCTCAATTGGGTGCTTCCAAAAGCTTGAGTTGAGTCCAGAGAACTCCTAGATGAAGCCATGAGTCGTAGTGAAATGCCTAGGTGTGATTTCGACCAAGGCCGATTGGGGGTGTTGAGCTTGGGCTTAGCCTTATGGAAATAGCTTGGGTGACTCCCCATGGCTGATCAAGACTAGGTGAGCCAGCTGAAATGATGTGGAAAGGTCTCCATCGAAAGGAATTTGGCTAAGCATAGGTTTAAGTGTGTCATTAAAAGGGTTAAAACCTTTTTAAGGAGGCTTGAAAGTGATTTGTCCTCTTGCCATTAATAGCTTGGTGAGGTGGCAAAGCTTACATGGCTCACCTATGGCTTCAGAATGGTTTCATGGCTTCCCTTTGGCTTGGTGTTTTTGCATGAAAAGGTTTTTTTGAATTTTGGGTAATTTTTAAATGGTGTTGTCATGATTCCAAATGTGGAAGGGGCTAAAGTTTCAAATATCATGGTGTATGGTTTGATTTAATTAGATGATGAAATGATTTTGTCAAGCGGGCTTTTGATTTCAAGGAATTAAAAGTCGGGCTTAGTTTTGATGGGCCTTTAGAAATGGTATGGTGGGCTTGAGTTTGGGTTGAATTGGATTAAATTTTGGGCCAACCTAGTGCTTAATTTGGTATAGGAAGATGCCATGAAGATTTTGGAAAGGATTTCAGGTGATTTTGAATTGAATTAGAAGGCCAATTTGGGGAATTTGAACCTATGGTCAAAATTGGGGCTTTTTGATTTGGGTGAAATTGAGCTTGCAATTGGGTCAAATTGGATTTGTATTCAGTTTCAATTGATATTAGGAATGTTGAATTTTGGTTTAGAATTGAAATTGGGCAATATTGGGAACAATTGGGTCAAGATTGGGGCCAATTTGGGGAAGTTGGGCCTTTAAGAGCAATTTGGGGCTTTTGGTCGAATTGGGTCAATTTGGTCAAATTGGGTCAATGTAATGGTTAAAAATTAAAATTGGGAACATTTTGGATGATTTTGGAATTTTTGGGTCATGAGGGACATTTTGGTAATTTTGACAATTTTTGGGGTATTTTGGAGATTTTGGAATTTTGGTCAATTTAGGTTGTGGTAAGTGATTTGAAATGATTTTTGGACAAATTTGGGTATTTTGGGTAATTTTGGAATTTTTGGCAAAAATTATGGTTGTATGGGTATTTTGGTAATTTGGTGATCTTAGGCTAAGATGAGCAAGTAAGTCATAAAGTCATGTCAAACCAATAGGAATAGTATAAGGATTTATTTTGGATGTTCAATATGCTGGTCTTAACCCTCTTAGTCAAGGACTAGGGGTATAGGTCCACCCATATGAGCTTTCCAAAATGAGTCAGAAGACCAAATCAAAGGGTCTTAGGGTTTGTGGTGTATGAGAAAGTGTAGTATGTGCAAGCTAGCCTAAGCAAGGCCAGATCCCCCAAGGTTAATCCTAAGGCTTGACTATCCTATGGGAACTCTCCTTGAGGTCCACCATATTGACCCTACCTACTAAGTGTTATAGGTTATGACCAATATTAGAAAAGAGTGTAGAATTTCTAATGGCGATGGTTCTTTTTCCAGTCCTCTAGGAATAGTCAACAAGAAAGTCTTATGACTAGACCCTAGGCTACTAAGGAGGAAAATCTAGACATCAACCAACAGTGAGGTCAACAATTATCAACCATTACCCAGATTTGATTCTTTCCTTGTCAGTGTTTCTATCCAGATTCATTCATCTATTTTCAATATTCAGTGCAAAACTTGAAGTTTCATCGCTAGCCTTCTAGCGAACTTTTTCATCCAACACTAACATCACATTGTCATTACAGTTTATAACTTCATGTTACCCGAAGAGTTGCTCACCGCAATTACTAGTCCATCCCAACTATTTGACAAAAAAGATAAAATAATTAGTGTTTTGGCATCTTCATAAAACTTAATGCCCATATAACACAATTTATTTCTTATACTGTTGAAATTATTTAAATGTTCAACCACCAAACTACCATCCATCATCTTTATATTAAACAATATTTTCATCAAAAAAATTATAGTTTGAAGTTGAGGGCCGCTCATACATTCTCATTAATGTAGTCATGAGATCTATCGTTGTTTTCTCATTAATAATATTAAAAGCAACAGATAAAGAAAGTGAGAATCAGATCAAACCTAGAGTTGTTTGATCAAGTACTTCTCATTCTTTTAATTACTTCCAATAGCAAATACATTTTTTTTTATATACATTAAATCTTCAATTTGCATTTTTTAGAATGCGAAGTTCTCACAGTTGAACTTCTCAACCACGTACATTACTCCGCAGGTCATTGCTCCCACACGAACCACATATCTTCAGAAAACTTGCTTTGATACCACTTGGTGGGTTAAGAAAGATAAGGAACACTCATTTGAGAGGTTTGAAATAAAATACTTGAACAGAAGCACACAAATAAGTAATTTCATGTAAAGAAAACACAACAAACACCAAGATTTAACGTGAAAAAATTCAAGATGAGAAAAAATTATGGAGCCACGTCACACCAAGTAATTCACTATGAAATAAGAAGAAATTATACATATTACAAACTCATGTCTCTACTCTCATGGAACACACAAATACTCTCATTTAACATTCACACAAAAGAACTCACAAAAATCCAACACCAACTCATAGCTTCGCTTCACACAATTTGCACGCACCTCCTACTGTGTAGAAACACGAAACTTAAAGTCTCGAACAACAAAAACCGATTACATGTCTGGTTGCCACCTCCGGGTGCTATGTTCTAGAATGTTGGAAACGAGTCTTCTAAGTGCTTAAGCACCCTTACTGTCGACAATATTCCGCCTGAACCTTTCGTTTGGCACCCATACACCTCATTGGCATTGAGCCGCCCACTCTGGCTCTGGGCTGCCCGCTACCAGGCGCTAGGTTATTCGCTTCTCATTACCAATCAGGCTTCACACATAACAATAAGAAGCAATAAAATATTTATCACAGAATTTATTTTCAACATTAAAACTAAAATTAGGAAAATTGAATAGTTCAAAATGGATCATGTCTCAAAAGATTAAAACCAACTTGTTGACTGGCTTTTTAAAATCATAAATCCTGAAGGAATACCTCTTTTAGAGTTGCATCGCCTAAACATTGAAGAAGAATGTTATAGATATTGATCATTAAGTCAAACCAAGTTGGGTTTGATCCTGATGGAATACCTCTATTCGAGTTGCATTATCCAAACCAAGAAGAAGCAAGTTATACATATTGATAATTAAGTCAAACCATGTTGGGTTAATTCATTCACAGAATATATAAAGTCGAGAAATATGACCATTATCCATAATCAAAGCTGATTAAAATCAAAATTACTTTATATTTACTTATTAATGACAGGTTATTTACACAGTTAACGACTTTAGCACATGTAGTTAACCAATATTCTTTAAGAAAATATTTTTTCTTCAAGCCTATAGTTATTAATATAGGATTGAATTCCAATGCAAACCTACAAATAATGGGTTAGGGCCTTAGGGGAAGAGCAAAAAGTAAGGAAGTAAGTTTGGTCATTAGTTTGTATTAGTAAACAAATTTGAAACCAAGAAGCTTAATCTAATAAAAGCATATGGAGCCGAGACTGGCCGAGTTTGCATGATATTTGGCTGTCCAGATGTATTTTCTTGTTATAACATTTGCTTTGGCTGGCAGTTAAATGCCAAAGAAAGTAAATGAAAAGGATGTGAATCCGTCTACATTAAGGGAGGAAGGTGTTGCTCAATCGTGAATCATTTCCTGATTCGAAGAATCTGTCTTTGATTCGGCCTTTAAAAAAACGGATTCTGTTCTCGCAAGGGCTGTTAATTTCTATTTTTGTCACCTTTCACCATCAAAATAACACCATTAATTCTATATAAATACATGCAGTTATGTGCTTCTCCTTTGCAACCCTAATCAGACGACTTTTTCCGTGGCAGGCCAAGGTTGAAATTCCCCACGGAAAAAGAAAAAAAAAAGGTTTTTAGATCGAAAAGAAATCTGCGGTAAGTAACTCTTTTATTCATCTTCTTTATTAGTCTTCTTTTTTTTTTTTTTTTTTTTTTTTTGGGCACAATGGGGTAATCAGAATGGAGCTGGGGCTGTCATCCCCATTAGGGGGTGTTTGGTGACACACTTTTATCTAATTTTTCGCCTTTCGTCACTGTTCTCCCGCATTCCCCCTCCATTATGACGTAAATCCCGATTTAATAAATCCGAATACGAGTTGGGTTTAAAGGATTTGTTTCGCCGTCGACAAGCTTCATCTTCGTAAAAGGATTTATCGAATTTGATAAACCAATTTAACATTAGTCCAAATTATAGCCAAACAACATCTTAACAGAATTTAAGTTAAGATTTCACATAAATCACACAAAAAACAGCAAGTTAAATCCGAAACTCCGCTAAATCCATTATCTTATTCTCCATAATGTAAATCCCGGTTTTTTTTAATTCAATGAATAGGTTGATTTAACGGATTTAAGGAGAAAGACTTCTCTCATCTCATAGAAGGAGGAGGTGATCGCCAAACATTAAGAAGAGACTTAACTGAATTTAACTAAAATCATATCAAGCATCTTTGTGGATTTAACCCATCTAGATTTGGTAATCTGAACTAATAGGATTTACTAAATCATTTTTAACTTAAATCTTCGGTGCAGCCATACATCCCTTTAGGTTTCAGAAAAACTAATGTATCTATAAAATTTTATCATTATTTTTTTTCTAGATTTATGTGAATCCAAACACCTTTGCCTACGTTAAATCTTGGATATTATCGCATTTAAAATCCTAATCATTTATTATAATTGGAATCAACTGCTTTTCATCTTTAAAATTTTTGTTTGTTGATATAAGAGACTTGGCATTATCTTCCCTCTCGAGCATTGATGGAGGTAATTGAGGATAAGCATACAAAAGATGGAACTACAGATCTCAAAGGAAACCCAGCCATCAAGAAGGAAACTGGCAATTGGAGAGCTTGCCCATACATTCTTGGTAATATTTCTTTAGCTCTTCCTACATGCACGTTTTAAAACTTTTCAAAAAACTTTAGTGTCAAAAGAAAGCTTAGGGGCTGTTTCAGATCTTCTTCTTCTTCTTCTTCTTCTTTTTTCTTTGGTTTTTGTTTTCAATTTTATTGTTTTTGTTTTGTTCTGTCTATATTTTTATCTAAATGAAATATGTTTGATATATTATAACATAGTGTGTTTAAAAATATTAAAAAAAATTATAGGTGTTGTGAGTGTTTTTAAAAACAAATTAATTTGTTTAAAAATGATAAACCTATGAAAAAATTCACAAAACAAACATATTTTTGAACTAAAAAAATAATTAAAAAAAAATAAAAGATAAAAGTGATCTCAAACAAACCCTAAACTAATGACTTGCGAAGAAATGTCTTATGCAAAAACTATGTAGTAATTGGGAATTGCTTCATTAAAGATGTTTCGAGAATTTGCAGAATTTCTTTGTCCATCATTTTTTTCTTTAGAAGAAATGCTGAAGAGAACGGGATTGTGGTTAGAACTGTAAAATTATATCTTCATAATGAAATCTACAATGGCAATAACATGACATAGTCATCGAGTAAATTTTTGTGATACCTGCTGTGTTTTTGTGTGCTGATCTTCTCGCTATTTTAATTGCTCTTGATGATTTGAATTAAATGTGGCCTAATTCCCA
Source organism: Phalaenopsis aphrodite (assembly GCA_003013225.1). Classification (NCBI taxonomy): domain Eukaryota; kingdom Viridiplantae; phylum Streptophyta; class Magnoliopsida; order Asparagales; family Orchidaceae; genus Phalaenopsis; species Phalaenopsis aphrodite. The sequence continues at coordinate 2,430,787 of NEWO01000037.1, read as the reverse complement.
ACACATATATGTTCAGCAAATGAATGTTGCGAAAGGTTGGCATACTATGGAATGAGCAGCAATCTAGTGAACTTCATGAAGGACAGACTCAACCAAACAAACGCTGTAGCAGCCAACAATGTCTCCAACTGGTCTGGAACTTGCTATGCCACACCACTCCTAGGAGCATTTTTAGCTGATGCATACTTTGGAAGATATTGGACCATTGCTACTTTCATGATAATTTACATTATTGTAAGTCCCTTCCAATAGTCTTTTGGTTCTCAGTTATATATTCAACCATAAATCTCAAGAAGAAGATATCCTTATTCTGATGACTTTCTATAGGGTCTATCGCTGCTTACAATTGCTGCATCAGTGAAAGGGTTAATGCCTGTTTGCCATGATGAAGTCTGCAAAACCACATCAGCACAGTCTGCAGTTGTGTTTTTAGCACTGTATCTCATTGCTCTGGGAACTGGGGGAATTAAGCCATGTGTGTCCTCATTTGGTGCTGACCAATTTGATGATTCAGTTGAATCTGAGAAGAAGAGGAAGACCTCTTTCTTTAATTGGTTCTACTTTTCGATCAATATCGGTGCATTGATTGCTTCGTCAGTCCTGGTATGGATACAGACTAATGTGGGGTGGGGTTGGGGTTTCGGTGTTCCAACAGTAGCAATGGCCATTGCTGTTGTGAGCTTCCTCTTGGGTACACCATTATATAGGCACCAGAAACCTGGAGGCAGTCCTTTCACAAGAATAGCTCAGGTTTTTGTTGCTTCATTAAGGAAATCTGGAGCGAATGTGCCTGATGACAAGTCTCTATTGTATGAAGTTTCAGACAAAGAATCTGCTATAGAAGGAAGCCGCAAGCTCGAACACACCGAGCAATTCAAGTAAGCTCACCTTAAAACTAAAAGATCATCATTCAGCTCAGTCTGTAGAAGAAAATTAGTAACTAACTTCATTTGCTTTCGTTGAAATTTGACTGATGAACATTCCATGGGTTGTCTTACCGTTTAATGCCTAAAGCAAAAAAATATGAACAATACACCATATGTGATTATTATAAATTCTAAACATTCTGCTATAAATAGAACTCTCAGTATATGGTATACTTCTACCTCAAAAGTTATTTGTTTTGCTAATACGAAAACATGGAAGAACAACTGTTGTATGTTTTAAAAAATATTTTATGATCTAAATATGAATTAAAATCAATATTGACAACAAAATGAGCTTGTAACATGAAACCAAGTAGTGTGAGTTACTATTAGTAATCTTACCAATGAAAATATAAATCCATCCAGGTTTTTTGATAAAGCAGCTGTGCAAACTCAAGATGACAACATCGTAAGCTCTGAAGATTCATGGAAGCTCTGCACTGTCACTCAAGTAGAAGAGCTCAAAAGCCTCATACGCCTACTGCCCATCTGGGCAAGCGGCATCATCTTCTCAACGGTATATGGCCAGATGAGTACCATGTTTGTCCTTCAAGGAGACACCATGGACCCCCATCTTGGTCCCAACTTTAAAATCCCTGCAGCTTCCCTCACCGTCTTTGACACCATCAGTGTCATCATTTGGGTGCCAATCTACGATCGCATAATCGTTCCGGTTGCTCGAAGAATCACTGGAAATGACCGTGGCTTCACACAGCTCACTCGCATGGGCATTGGCCTCATCATCTCCATCTTCGCCATGGTGGCTGCAGGCGTATTGGAGGTCATCAGGCTTCAGATGGTGGCAAGACTCAATCTTTATGATCATGAAGGCTACTTGCCCTTGTCAATATTGTGGCAGGTGCCTCAGTACTTCATCGTTGGTGCGGCAGAGGTCTTCACGTTCATTGGTCAGTTAGAATTTTTCTATGACCAAGCGCCAGATGCAATGAGGAGCATGTGCTCAGCACTTTCGCTGACCACCATTGCATTGGGAAACTACCTGAGCACATTTCTTGTCACCATTGTCACTAAGATCACAACAAGAAATGGGCAGCTTGGATGGATAGCAGATAATCTCAACAGGGGTCACTTGGACTACTTCTACTGGCTTCTTGCCATTCTCAGCCTGGTGAACTTTTTGGTGTATCTTCTGATTGCAAAATGGTACACCTATAAGAAACCAACGATTATCGAAGGATAATGGTATTGTCCGCATAATAGAGATTTGGTGCCCCGTTTCTGCATTTGTAGCTAACAAGTTCAATCTACAAAACTTTCTAGTTTAATCAAGTTGGTTGTCTTTCAGGATTTGCAAAGTTGTCATAGTTTGCTATTGGATTTCGGTTCCCTGCTTTGCCAAAATATATGCTTTCACCGCATCCCGTGTGGCATAATTATGTATATTATGGAGATGATTAAAAATAGAATATTGATGAATCCTTTTTTATGAAAGATTATCTGCTGTTGAACATGCGTTGTACATGTATGATGAAAAGAACATTTCCATTAATTTCTTCTAACAGCTCAAGACTTCAAACTTTAAATAGAAAATAGTAAAGAAGAAAAATCATAGGACAAACTTTTCTCTCAAGAAGGGAAAGTTTTTTCTCTTCGAAGCAATGGGCTAGTTTGGACCGGGTCATGCATTAAAATAAAGAGAATTTTTATTTTTAATTCAGTGGGACCACGGTTTCAACATGGTGACACGTGACAAAATTTTATTAAAGTGAGTCCGGACTCCTATGCAATATTTTCTCCTTAAGAAGGCTGTTGTGGCCATAGCAAAATTCCACAAAATCACCTCAACATAGATCTAAGAAAATGGCATCCTTCTACTCTCATATTTTAGAGAAATAAGAGAGCGCAGGCTAATTTTTGAAATTTTTTGAATCAAAATACTCTAACCCAAATTTGATTGAGAAAAATTTACTTTGCAATGAGTATAATATACGAATAACCAATCAAAATTTATATTATGCTCATCTAAAAATAAATATAATGATTAGAAAACTCATCTTGGTTAATTAGTTAAATTTGTTCTCTATCATTGATGCATGATGCTCTGTCTAAGAATGGAAGCTGTTAGGAATCCCATTTCCAGAAATCGTTGGACCGTGCTAATTGGATAAACGAGATGACGCAAATCTTGATGTTTGTTTATTAATAATTTTAACTGAATTTAATCTCAACTGAAAACATCATTCTTGATTTAACAGTATATGGATTTGATAAATAAGGCTTTACCGGATTTACTAAATCCTATTAAAGGTAAATTCAGAGTGCAGCCAAACACACGCTAAAGGTTATGTTCTATTAAATATCTCATCACGGTGGGCCAAAATGTCAATGTGCCGGCACATTGACAAGGACAAGCAGACAAACTTTATTATTAGCTCAGACAATATTTTCCGAAAATAATCTTTCTTACCGATAACGTTACCAAGCTTGAAAAGTAAGTGGTGCAGATAAAGCAGACTGAGAAACGTATCAGTCTCTCGCTAGGCTCCTAGATTGGCGGATCGAGAGAGATGAACACCCTCAAAGCCATTCAATACGGCTTCCCTCTTACGAAGCCGACGCATATTCAACGAGACAAAGCCAACAGTAGGATCCGATCAACCATCTGCTTCTCTACTTCTGATGGCTCCGAGTCCAGCACTTCCATCCCGGATGGAGACAAGAGAAAGCAAGAGTTGCTTGCACAGATTGCGATGCTCCAGGCAAAGAAAGTTCGCCTCACAGACTTTCTTGATGAGCGCTCATCTAATCTGACACAGTTTGCAGAAGTTGCTGATGCTGAGTTTGATGCCATCGGAGAGAACGCGCTCAAAGAGCTTGATGATGCCAGCACCAGGGTATGTCGCTAACTTAGATTGCCCTGCACCAATGCATAGGAGAACCCTAGCTAAGTTAATTAGTTTCGCAAATGTTTCTCGCTTTTGATGAAACAGATAATGGAGAAATTGGAAAGTCGGATGCAGGCTTTTGAGGAAACTGCAGGGTTAAATAGACAAGAGATAGAGAGTAATGAGAAAGTTTTGGAAGAGTTTCGGGAACAGATTGTTCGGGACAAAAATGAAGGCCTCTTCTTTAAAAACTTGGGGCAGAAAACATCTCGCAAGGAAGCTGAGGCAATGGAGGACGCACAGAAGCTTAGCCAGCAAGCAAAGGAGACAGCAAGTACAAGAACACGGAGAAATGTTTACCTTATATTAATGTTATTGCTGATTCTAGCAGTTGGTAATGCTGTTTTTGCTGGCCCAGAGGTCGAGTGGCGGAAAGTTGGAGCATTGTTGTTGATACTGTTTGGTTTACTTGCCCAGTTCATCTATGAGCAGAGTTTGTCAACTGAAACAGATGAAACAAAGAATGAAAAATGAAATAGTATAAGATACAGAATCAAAATATGGATGTGTGCGTCTGTGTGTGCTGTGCATAGAATAATGCTGCTAGCTGTATTTTTACTCGTATTGGCTACACTTGAAGATTTAAATATAAATGCAGCATGGTAAAACAGTGTGTCGGTGCATTCTCAGTCCTTGATGTTTTTTCTTTTCATTTAATTTTCAGTTCTCCTATACCTTCAGGTATAGAATGATCAATCTGCTGTGCGTTTCCAACCTTCTTATAAACGTCGCAGCAGGCCTATTAATGCAAGCATGGCACACAATCAAATAATTAGAATCCAAAACCCATGAAAGTGGCAGATACTTAAAAGGCCCAAAAGAAGATTATTTTTTTTTTTTTAACCTTGACAGGAAACATCGATGAACCTTAATTTAGACAACTCCACAGCTCACTACTGCTCTAACTAGTATGTTCCAAGTAATGCAAGTTGGTACAATACCACAGTAAACGGCTTCATCCAAAAACTTAAGTGCTTCCATGGTCTGATTATGCAAACAAAGACCTTTAAACACTATATTGTAAGATATGATATCTGGCTGCAATCCAGCTTCAAATATCTCATTCCACAAATCAATTGCCTTTTTGCTGTTACCAGCTTCATAAAGTCCATCCATTATAGTGTTTAATGTCACAAGATTTGGAGAGCAGTTCTTATGTTTCATCTCGGAACAAATATGTAAGGCTTCTTCCACCTTTCCTACGTTGCATAGGCCGTGAATGAGAACGTTGTGCAGGACAACATCAGCTTCAAATCCCAAAGAAATAACTTGGCTCCAAATTTCAAGCGCAAGGTCCATCTTTTTATCCCGGCAGAGACCATCTATTAATGCACTGTAAGTTATCATGTCAGGCTTGAATCCTTTCTCCACCATTTCCTTGGCAAAACTTGAAGCTTCTTGGAACCTTTCCACCTTACAAAATCCAGCTATCAGTGTGTTGTATGTGACCACAGTGGGGGGACAACCAATGTTGTTCATCTCATTGAAGATCCGAATAGCATGTTTCATCTGAGATGCTTGGCAGAAGCCATTAATCAGCGCATTATAAATATAAGAATTAGGATTACAGCCTTGTATAACCATCCGATCAAAAATGCTAACTGCTTCATCTAATCTAGCATCCTTGCATAAGCCATTAATCATCGAGGAATAAGCAAAAACATTTAATTTGTTCTCACCCTTCTCTTCTGCCTCATTCAGAGCCTGCAGAGCCTTGCCAATATATCCACTTTGACATAAGCCATGAATTACAATGCCATAAGTTACTTGATCTGGCTGAAATTCACGGCTTAATTTTAAATGGTCCCAAACCAAAATTGCTTTTTGCACCTCACCGTTCTCAAACATGGCTTTGATAAAAATGTTATAGCTCACAAAATCAATATTCTTTGCTCTTAACATCGAAGCCCACAGGCTTAAAGATTCATCAATCCTGCCAGCTTTGCAGAGACCATTTAGAAGAGAATTGGAGGTAACCACATCAAGATGAAACCCAGTTTTGATCATTTCCGCATAAACCTGTGAAGCTCCGTCCACATTCCCCATCTCGCACATCCCATGGATCAAAATAGCGTAAGTGAAGGAATCCAGCCGGTGGCCATTGCTCACCATTCGATTCAACATCATCGTAACCTCATCAAACTTGCGGAGCTTGCACAAGCCATTCAACATAGCATTGTAAGTGGCTACATTGGGGGTAGCCGAGCTATCCCTCAGCAGCTTCTCCCACATCTCCATCCCTTTCACAAAATCTCCATTCTTCAAAAACCCATCAATCAGAACATTGTAGCAAACCACGTCAGGCTCCACCTTCCTGTCACGCATTTCATCGAACAGACTGAGTGCACCATCCAAGTTCCCAGTTTGGAGCAAACCAGCCATCAATGTGCTGTAAGTAACCCGATTGGGCTCTAGCCCGGTATCTGAACGGATAGTTTCCCTAAGCCGCAGAGCTCTATCGATCTGCCCACGAGCGCAAAGGCCTCTAATGAGGACATTGTAGGTCTCAATGTTAGGGGAGACACGGGCTTGGTGATAGAAAAAATGGAAAAAAGTCTCGACTTTGTCCCAGTTTTGAGAACGGACGAAGGCGTCGAGGAGAGCGTTGTGAGAGCGGACGCCTGGGCGGCAGCCGAAGATGAAGGACAGGGATTTGAAGGCGCGGAGGGCCTCTTCGGGCATGTGAGCGCGGGAGAAGGCTTTAAGGGCTACGAGGGCGGCGTCTTCGGAGAAGCGGTGGCGACGCGGAAGGGATGAAAAAAGGCGGAGGAGACGAGGTAGGAGGGTTGGGCTGGTGGATGAAACGCGGCGAAGGAGGAGGAAAAGAAGGGAAGGTGGCGGTGAGTAAGAAGGGTGCGACGAAGATAGAGTTTCGAGGTGAGATAGGGCATTGGTCGGATTCTTTTCGCCGGATATGAGGTTGAGCAGAGGTTGGATGCGTGGGAGTTCGCCGCTCATCTCATTAGCGGACCAAGCAGGCGGTCGAGAGGACTATGGCCGGTTTTACATTTTAGTTGGGACAGATATATGCGACTCGTACAATTCTCTGTAGTTGTTAATCGTGAGTTGTTTAGATTTTTTTTATTTATTTCAATTCTGGACATGTAAGCTTTATGTAAGATGTGATGTGGAGTGTACTATTTTTATTATACTTATTGTCCCACTTTTATGTTCTTTTTTTATTTATTTTATTTATTTGTGTTGCATACAAGGAAAAATATATAGCATTCGTAAGAAATTGAGCTGGAACTCGCACCCAGCGCTCTGAGTCCGATGATTAGTGTCACCGCGCAACAGATGAGGCGCTTTAGCCGGACGCTAAAAAACTGAAAGCATGACACTGCGATGCCGGACGCCGCCGATACAACAGATGCAAGGTCAGCTTTGTCACGCCTAATGCTGCTCTAAATTGAAGATTCAAAATTGCAAAAGATGGTGCTTAAACTCACTGCTTTTGTGCCCAACGTCAACTCCTTGATACTACCTCATTAACACCCCGATGATGCCTCATTAGTGACCTGACACTGCTCACCGACACATGGTGGTTATGCAATTCATATGACATTTTGGAAGACTAGGGGGATAAAATCACGTAAATTCTTGTGGAAGAGGAGAATTTTGGAGGCCTGGAGACGACTTAGAGTGGGTGTGAGTGTGAGATCATATTGTATTGAGAGGGATTAAAGGGAAGAAGAGCTTTGTAGAAGAATAGTTGGCTTGGGAGCAATAATAGTGTCAAGCTTGTTTTTTCTTTGCTTTAATTTTATAAACCATGTATTTCTATCAATGATTTATCTCATGTTTTCCTTACAAATCTTTAGGAATTAAATTTTTCATGCTCCTTTAATTGGAAGAGTGGAATTCATATTTAGTCAATGTGAAATTCTTGGGGTAATTCTATGATATATTAGTGTATTAATCTTTAATGCTTAATTTACCTTTTTGGTGACCACTAGAAATGTTAAAATCACATGTGATCTTTGACTGTGAGAATATCTGGTTGGGTAATTTATCATTTCTTGGTAGAATAAGTATATTATTATTAGAAGATTACAATCACATAGAAAAATGAAAAATCTTTGGAGGGGTTATGAAGATATAACAATAACACGAGACTTAATACTTTTTATGTCTCAAAAGAGAGTAAAGTGTAATTGTTTTTGGTTATCAATATTAAGTGGGAGAATTAAGTTAATGAACACAAAATTTGCACATACCACTTTGGTAAAAAAAATTACTTTTCACTCATAATTTAGGACTTATAAAAGTATTTCAAAATAAACAAAACTTTTTAAAATTAGTAAACTAGTAATTAAACTTCTTTGAAAGATAACTCATTTCTCATGGGATGAATAACATTGACTCATAATTTTGCATACCACTTGATCAACATGTATACTTACCTGATAATATGTGCATCATCACATTATGAATTATTTTTTTGTGTTCTTTTCAAGAAATGACATTAATTTTCAAATTAAATAATACTAGTTGAGAATTTGAAATTTAGCTTTAAAATTGTAGAGTTATTTGTTTTTTTAATATTTTAATTGGTTTCATATTTTATTTGTTTATTGTGTTTTGTTTATTTATATTGGTTGTAAAGTATTTTAAGAAAAATTCAAAAATAATAAAAGTATGTTATTTTTTTTGTATGAGAATTGTATTACATTTTCTTTCTGTTGTGTTATATTTTATTAATTGTTAGTTTAGGGACATTAGTTAATCTTTTGTTAATTGCATAGGACTTAATCCATTAAGCTAGTGTTGTATGACCCTTAAATAGATAAAAAAATACTAAAAAGTTAATAAACTCAAAAAGACATTAGTAAAAATGGTGAATCATATGAAGAAAACATTCATCTTAGACCAAATAAGATTTTCTTAAACCTTGCGGTAGATGAGATTCATCATAGCATTAGTAAATCCTACCATATAAGCCAATATATTTAATTGAAACATGTTATGATTCAAATGTCTGAAAATAATTAATTTGAAGGTTCACCTAAAAATACCCCAATTTACACATAAACACCATTTTAGAGTCGTATGCGACCATTAGCTTTAATGGTGTTTTAGATAATGTTGTTAGACTTAGATTGTTTACTTGTTCGCTTAAATATAAAACCAATGTATAACTTAATTCATTAACACTTGGTTTCACAACTTGGAAAAAAACTTACATAAAAATTTCAAACTAAATACTTCCCTGCATCCAAAACTGTTAAACGCGGAAATTACATCATTTTTTTTTCTCCCAAATGGATGATGTGTATATGGAACCTTAGAGAGATTTAAGGTTCTACTTAAGAAATGTTTACATCATGTAATATGTGATTGGTTGATTATATAACTTGTTTACAATTATTTGATGCAATCATTTAGGTCTATAATGGATGCTACAATAGCGGGTTTTTTAATATCAAAATCATTTAAGGAGACGTGCACTTTTAAAGGAAATAACTATTTCTACTTTTTAATGGTCTTTTGAGAAAGTAAGCCCTATAAAAGTAGCAAACGTTCGTGAACGTGATGTTATATTAATTTTGGCTACACGAGTAGGTGCATTATCTTAAAAATTTAGTTAACATAGAATTTAATTTAGTACAATGATCACTAATAGCTGATGATAACAATTATGGACAATCAAAAGATCCTAATGTTATATATACGGAGTGGATGAATGAAAGGCCAAATATACCAAAAAAATCTTATTCAAATTCCTACAATCCTTAATGGAAAAATTAACCAAATTTTAACTGGAATAATAACAGAAATGTAGAGAATCATTGATAGAGTAACAACCAACAAAACTCCTTAAGCAACTGAAATAATTTAAAAAATAATTTGTAAATTCTATGTCAGCTTACTCTTCTGTATTCACTTTCAATTGACCATTTAAAGAAAATAAATTATCATTAAAATAATTTGTGTTATAAATGAAAAACTAGTTGCAAAGCCAAGCTGCAATCATAATAAATATTAAAAAATCAATTAAGGTGGTTAGCAATTTCATTAAGTAGTTGACTCAAAGGAATGTTACTAAGTAACACTAAAGTGAATCCAAAGAAAAGAAATAAGAGTGCAATACAAAACCATATGATTAAGGAGTTGTGAGGAGTTGGACTTCGATAGAATTAGTATCAAACCTTCACTAGATTTATAAAAAGAACCATACCTGCTAGTAAAGAGCTTAGGAGATCGCCACAACATTTTTCTCAAATCCTTCAAAAATAGAAGTTGGACCAAATGTTCTTCAGAATTCTAAAGGTGTTCAAAAAACTAACTATTAATATATCATTTCATAGAAGTTTTAGAATAAATGTCTGACTGTGTTAGTTTTACGAAAAATATTTTTAATAAGAAACAAGAAAAGATGATTATGAGATTGTTGCTTTTACCGAAGAATGTAGTGTTATCATTGAGAATAAATTAAAAAAAAACTTAATGATCTCAGTATTTTGTTATTTATTGCAATATAAGGGATAGTTTTATTGTAAAGGCTTTGTGTGACTTATGCTAGCATTAATCTTATGCTTCTTTTCCACTTTATGAGAATAGACCCAATACACGTTCAACATGCCATTATAGCCCTTCAATTAACATGTTGATCTTTCACTTATCCAAAGAAGGGTATAAAAGATGTTATTGTCAAGATAAATAAATTTATATTCTCTAATTTTATTATTTTAGACATGGAGAAAGTTAAATAAATAACTATCATATTAGATAGATCGTTTTTAGTCATTAGAAGAACAATAATAGATATTTAGAAAGTTCTCTATAAGTAGTTTTTAATATTTTCAAATTAATGATATTTTTACAAGTCTTTAGAAATGATAAATGTCATATAGTAGATTCAGTGGATGGGTATGTTAGAAGCTATTTTAATGAAATTTTGGAAGTGAACCAAATAAAATAAAACTTAATTAAGGATAATTATGAAAATCTTAAGAAAGAATAAGATCTAGTATTCCTTAGTGCAATTATGGGTATGTTCTATTCTATAGAAATCTCAACTTATTCTAATTTGTATATTCTATAATTGAGGCACCTAGGTTAGAACTCAAGATTTTCCCTAAATATTTGTAATATCGATCGACTACACTGGTTTGATCACCTACTTCGGTTCGATCGGCCGCCCCAGCACGATAGACCGATCACTTTGGGTTTGATCGGTTGTCCCAGGCCGATCATCCGACCTTTTGGTTTTGATGGGCCACTCAGATCTGATCACCAGGTCACTTTGGCTTTGACTAACCACACTAGTTCGATTACTTACTTTGGTTCAATCGTTCACCCCAACACGATCAACCAATCACTTTGGGTACAATCAATCTCTTGGGCCAATTACCCTTTCTTTTGGGCTCGATCGAACTCCACATGTCGATCACCCATTTTGAATGCAATCGGTTGACCTGGGTCGATTGCCCTTTCTTTTCGGTCCAATCGATCACATAATGTTAATCACATGCTTTGAGTTCAATCGGTCATCTCAGGTCGATTAATCATTCTTTTGGGTTCGATCAGCCTCTCCAAGCCGATTACTCACTCTTTTGGGTCTGACTGATCATCCCAGATCGGTCGACACACCCTCTTTGGTTCGTCCGACCACTACAACCTAGTTAACCGATCACTTGAAGTGGTCGGACGAACCAAAGACGTGGCATGTTTGCTTTCTTGCTTAACCAATGCAAAGAAAACAAGCAAGAAAGCTTTCTTGCTTGAAACGTTAAGAAAACAATGCAACCTAGTTAACCAAAGATTATGTATGCTTTCTTGCTTGTTGCATGTTTTCTTTGCATTGTGTATGAAAATATTTTTAACTTGACGTTTATGATTTATTTCATTGCTTGAGAAATATATTTATCTTATATGCTTTGCATGTGGCATGTCATTGATGTCTCCATGGGCATACATTTTTGGGTTATCTCTTTGAGCACCCCACCTTGTGGAGTCTCTTTGTGCACCCACGCTTGTGACCATCTTTTCTACATACGTCGTAGTATGCACAGAGAACAAACACTTGCACATTTTGTGAGGAAATGACTCACATGTATTTCCACATGCCTAGTTCTCCATGACACCGCCCATAGTGTTACAAGGCATTTCACATCGTATTGAATAAGAGTTATGCTTCACAGCCACTGAAATAGTGCAAAATGCAATGTGTGTCCACCTAAGGATGTGATTCTCACATGTATGAATTATATGACTTAGTATGTTTGTTGCTTAATATTTATGTATGCTTTCCATTTGTATTTCATATGCTTGACATTGTCGCATTTCTGTATGCCTCTCATTTGTCTTATTGTATATCTTACTTGTTTGTATATGTGCTTCGGTCAAACAATCACAATGTGGGTTTTTTGTTATATATATATATATATATATATATATATATAAGAAGTTATCGTAACTACCCCGCCCATGCGCCCAACTCCCGCTCACGATTCGCGAAGCACGTTCGCCTCTCTCTCGTTCGCGAAACAGAACTCCCACGTCTGTCTCTGTCGTTTGCGGGAAATAGAAGTCACAACCTCCGCCTCCTTTAGTTTAGTGATTCCCGTCTCTCTCGTTTGCGCGATCTCTCGTTTGCGTGAAACAGAAGCTCATCTGGACAATCCATCTCTCGCAGGAACAAGAAAGCTTTGACACCTTGAGTTAGAGGAAACAAGAAAGGAGATTCTCTGCTCTTGCATTCTTCTTGAGACTTACGGGAAGCAAAAGGCAGAAAGATGTGTGTTTTTCGCAAGGTGGTCTCTCTTAGTTGTTTCTGCATGCTTGGCAAAGGGAAGAAGAAGATTGTTCTCCTTGATTTCTTCTTGGTAGATTGTAGCAGAAGAGAAATAGATTTTTATCTTGTACATTTTTCTTCTTCTTCGGCATATCTCGGTGTAGAGAAGAGAGAAAAAGTGAAAAAAAGAGTTCGTTCTTGTAATTGGAGACAATTTATTGGTGTAATTTCCTCAATTAGTAGAATCCTCTGCAACTCCGTAGATGTAGGCAATTTGCCGAACCACGTAAATCTGCGTGTTCTTTTCTGGTGTCAATTTTCTCGTGCTATTCACTTCGTCGTCGATTGTTTTTTAAATTTCATATATATACCACAACACCTTTTACATATTTGTATGGTGCTCATTTGCCTCAATAGTTTATTCTATTCGTTAGGAGAGTGAACCGTTTGTTGGTTGTGATACTCAAACTAGTATTGCTCGAGAGAATATCTCGACGATTAATGCAAGTTTTTGTATCACGAGCAACAAACATCATGACTGTGCTAAGGATTTAATGATTTTAAAACATGTAACTTGATTGTTAAGGATTTGTCATTAGCGATTTGTTATTTTAAAATAGAAAATAAATACTTTTGTTATTATAAGTACCAACCACCTATTTTAAAATTACATATATGTTAGGCCAAATGTGAGACCTTCTCTTTTAAAAATGTCACATATCTTCTTGTGACATGCTTTAGATTCATTGAATCTTTAGGACGGGATCAGTGTGGTGACCACGTCAAATTCGTACGGCAGCCGGAGACTTTATCCTTACGCTTAGATTTTTCGTTAGATGGTGCGTTGGGCTGGGACTATGATGCTAGGTAATATTTTTTACTACTCTAGCTATAGTTCTCAGTTGGGTTGTTTGTTCAAGCCAAGCGTTACTTTTGTTCTTTTAGTGTGCTTTTGGTAACAATTTTTTATATGCATGATAGTATATAAGGTAGATCTTCTCCAGGGATCCATGCATATATATGCACGCACAAAAGTACAATAAAAAGGGGGAGCATGTGGTGATTTACATATTAAACTTTGCTTGCAGGTACTGCTTCGTGCCCCCACCAATCATGACTTAGACACATTGCATGTAGATAACTTTTTGCACTAACATATTTTCGTGTAGCTTGAGTCTTTATTTTATCTTCCTGTTGTATTTTTTAGAGTCCTTATGAGAGACTTGTAGCTGAAATAAGATACATGCACGAGTTTCGAGGTATTTTGGAGGGGAAACCATGTGACGGGGGGTCAGGAGTGAATGCTCGGGTCTTATATCTTAATTTTGCATTTAATATTGATGTATAGAATGATGTATAGATTTAAGACCAAACATGTATATGAGGATTCTGACAACCCTTTTTTCTAGGATATATTGCTAATGTTGTTTTTTATTTATTTTAATTTGGCTTGTTTTCCTCTTTACTATTGCATGTTTGAAACATTGAAAACGCTTTTGTTGTTTCATTTTGTGGTTTGTTTGGGAATCACGAACAATATGAAAGCTCTTTAGGATTTATAATTTTAAATTTACTACAAAATTCTAATAAAATATTCAAGATAATGAAAAAATTATTATTAAAATATTAAGGAATTTAAAATTTACACTTTTACTTTCCTACATGAACTTTGGGCCAGTTTTAAAATGGTTTGCATAACATGCCTAAATCCCAAGTCATCTAAAATAAGGTCTCCACAATTTGGATTAAATAATTGTATCTATTGTATGTTCCGAGGAGAAATCTTTGTGCTTCTTCAACACGACTAACCAAACATAAGTTTTTTATACTTAGCTAGTTACTTAGCACGTTTAGGATGTTAGAAGCTTCCCCGACCCAAAGGGAGAGTGAGTCATATGTAGAGAGTGATTATAACTTTGTAGCTGAACTTCTTCTTTCCTTTCTTTCATGAGACAACTTCATCATTTATGTAATGAGTGTGAGTCCCACCTCATGGAGCTCCACCTGATAGGCATATGATAGAGTTTTGGTCCTTTGACCATAAAGCAATAGAGGTCTCTGTAGATGATGCAATTCACGAATTGCTGACCGGGGATCTTTTGATGTGTTGGGTCAACTTGCTTCACGATCAAGTTGACTTCGGGTCCTAATAGCTTGAGATGATGGGTTAGTGGAACCCTGACCCCGAATATCTCTACCTTTTAGGATTACTCTTCCCTTCCTCTTGCTGAGGCCCTTTGAGCCCTGTCGCTCCTTTAACTTCGTTGATATCATCTTGACGACCCAATTATTGATAAGTTGTTGCATGTTTGGGATATAATGATTCACCCTCTGCCTTTATGACCCGGTGAACTCTGACGTATAGTGATATCCTGGTCAAAATGATTTTCATTATTTCATAGGTTATGATGTCAACGAGCTGTTGCCCAAGTGGGATGTGAGAAACTCACCCTCCCTTGTGGATTAACGAGAGCTTTGATGTATCAGAGCGTTCCCATATGAAATAAAGTTTCTTTACTGACCTATTTTCCAAGTTCATGAAAATTTAAGCGAAACTCATTTTATCGAGAGTATTCCTAGGTATCTCGGGTATCCCCTATGATGTAATTAACTAGAGGGATACGTGCCTCGATAAACTCATGACCCCATAACAAAAAAGTTTTTTTTTTAGCTTTTTTGTTACGGGTGGCTTATGAGGGATTCTTTTCATGGATGTTGTGTTTTGATGTACTTCTATCCGATCTTGTTTAGACGTATTGAACCTTGTCGCTCATTTGACTTATCACACAAGGATTACCCATATACAAGTCTTTAGCTTGTTTCTTTTTATTTGTTTGTCTATTTGTTGTCGTATAACATTCTTTTTAATTACTCTTCTCTTCAAATCAGTGAAATTTATTCAAATAAGAGACTTCTACAATGACATATAAATAAATAAGTTAGCGACTCCAAGTCTTCAAAAAGAACCGAAAAAATAGTATTTAACATCCAAATCATCATATTCAACTGCAAATATTCTTTTCCCAAAATAAAATACCTGACTCATAATCTCATTTAAAAACAACCTCCATTGTTTCCATCTTTGATCTATGTATAAACACGACAACCTCACAAGTGAGTTGTGAGGATTAAAAGGGGCTAAAATATATGGTTGTTGAAGAGGAGGATGACATTATGAGATATGAGGAAGACAAAGATGGATAATAGATAGGAAGAAGCTTGGTAGATTTGCACTACAGAGTGAAGAATAACGAGGGTGAGAGTTCTCTTAAAATTGATAATAAAATTGTTGAAGCTAATGGATACAATAATTTATTATCATCTCTCACAAAAGAAAATAACATGGCTCAACTAAAAATTAAAATGAATAATTTTGATGAACTTAAAAAATTTATAATAATATGTAAGTAATTAGTAATTATATTGCATTAAATTAAATAAATAATGTTGATTTTATTATTGTGTATATATAAATACCATAAAAATATAGAAAAAAGCATAGCAAAACAATGATTTTTTTTCCAAATTTATTCCTACACATGCAATTACTTATTTGTATTTTTATCATACATAATATAATAAAATAATAGGATAGTCATCCATGCGGTGGGAAAACATTATTAGTATGGGTAATTATCCTAGAATTGTAATCATGTAAGGTTTAGGTTAGGGTTTCCATTAGTTCCACTTGTATTCCGACTTCCCGCGGCTAATTTCTCCATGTTCGTCGCTCCCTGTCGCGATTGATTCCTGTTCCTTTTACTAGCGTCTTCGAGTTCCACTGGCATTCCCCTCTGCACCGATTATCCTCGCGCGCGCGAACCAGCCAAAGTCAAAACCCCTTCATCCGTCAAACCCAAGCCCACTCGTCTCCATTGCCTTCTCCCTCTACCGACTTCTCTCATGCCGGAGCTCTCTCACTACGGCGACGGCCGCATACTGGATTCGCTCATGCTGCCTTATGTATCCGTTGCCTCGGCCGAGGCGGAACTCCGAAGCCTCTTCCACCAACTTTCTTCGCACGGTGGGCTCGCCTCTGAGCTCTTGTTAGGGTCCGAACCTAACCGACCCGACCACTCCGAGCTCTTTTCCTGCTGGGTCCAGCGGCTACATGCCCAAGTTACCGCCGATGGTGAAAAGAGAGAAGACAGAGAGGACCGTCTGGATGCTCCCGGTCGATGGCTTAATTTCTGTCCGGATCTGAGGCGTAGGATCAAAAAGCTCGTCAGCATAGTAGTTGGAGCCAGAAGCTCCGGTTCGGAGAAGCCCGATAACTTTTTTTTGAAGCAGAGAAGCGATTCCATGCGGAATGTACTGCTTAAGCTGAGGAACGTGGCTGCAGATCCTTGCGATAAAGTGGGACCAAATCAGGAGTTGAAGGATCAGATCCTTCGTGCACGGAAGGTCCTATTTCTGAGGGCGGAGGAGATTTCCATTTCCGACATGGAAGAGTTTCCTTATCGTTCGGTAATTTCTGTTAGTGAAAATCTTTCGTGCCGCCATAAATTTGGAATATGTTTAGTCATGGCCGCTGGATTGCATTGCCTGTCAGATAATCAGCTTATGATTCATAGCATGTTAGTCAAACATTTGTGTCCTGCACAGTTAATAAATCCATGTTAATTGTTAATTAATGATCATTATTAACTCGACGTACTTTTGGTTCATGCGTGGTTCCCCCATATTGCTAATTTTGGTTATATTTGATTTTGTTTTCGATATCACATATCATGGCACGCCATTCCATTTTCATCAATTTACCATTGCTAAACTTTCATACAAGTGTTTGGTATTTGCTTTTCTTATCCTGAACTGCATATTTATTTATATTCTTACCTCTCATTTACTTCAAAAAGAAATTTTCTTATTGAAATTTATCATGTATCTATTTTATGACGAATCCAAAAATCAATTAGTTGATATAAAAAAATCACGTGTCTATTGCTAATAAATCCATGTAATTCTCCAGCCTTCTGTTTTGGCTGTAAAATGAAGTTTATCGGTAGATATAATTGTAACCATAGTTAAGTGGTCCTTTGAAAATTTTATTAATTATAGACGTTTTTTGCTAATATCATAATCCATGTTAGCTGCTAGTTTTGGATAATTGCCATCTTTTTTATGAATACTAATTTAAAATGGCTCATGCAATATATGCAACATATTAATGAAGTTCTGTGGAGATTTGGATAAAATAGAGAAAGCGATGCAAATCTTCAAGCATCCATAAGTTTTTGAAATTTCATTGAATAAAAATCAAAATATTTTTCATCACTAATTGAATTACATATTTTTAGAAACTATTTATGATAATTGTATTTATTCCAAATGTCAAAATTAAATAAATAATTAGTTATAAATTACAAATGACTCGTTATGATTACTGTGGTCAAACACTTGAAAACATAACTCTAAATGCTTCCATTACTAATCGAACCACATATCCTTAGATTCTATTTATAATAATAAGACTCATTCAAATAATAAAATTAAAATCATAATTAATTCTAAATTATAAATGACACATTAGCCACCACTAGCTTTATGATAACTATGGATAGACGCCATGAGACATAATGTGCATTTTATATACATCATGACATAAATTTAGTCAATGAACTGTAATTGACAATTAAGATTTAACATCTTTTGTGCCATTTTGGACATGAGTTCATTATCCATTACAAGCTTAAATTTTTATATTCAATAGGAAAGTGTACATTTGGTGTTTGTAATCTTTCATTGTAGAATGAGGTTGATATCGTATGAAAAGAGAAACTTTAACTTACGGAACACTATGCCAGTAATATTTGAATGCAATTAAGTTTTGATTAGCTCATAAGAAGGACAAATTTATATGGCAATTAGATTATTTTTCTTGTATGATCTGAGAGCTGGACAAAGTTGCAATTACTAACTATGTAGTTGGTGATTGAGATGCTGGAAAATATTTTACTAGAAATTGTATAATGAAAGCTAAGTTTAGGTAATTCGAACATGCACTATAAAGGGTGAAAATGTACTCATAAGATGTGTTGCAAGTCAAAAACCAATAACTATATATATATATATATATATATATATATATATATATATATATATATATATATATATATATATATATATATATATATATATATATATTAGTATGTATTAGTTAGGGTTGTACTTTAAGATTTATCCACCTTTAAACACCAAAAAAATGAATTTAACAGCTCTAAAAGTGTAAACTATCCATGGCAATGTCTCTGTTCAATAATTTAGTTTCAGAAACAAAACAAGTCATGGTTCTTTTGTTAAACTACAACCTTGAAAATTTTTATAGGAATTGTAACTAGACCTCTACGGAATTAGGTTATTAGAATTTTGATGATATAGATATCATTTGAATAAAGATTTAAGGGAATATATGTTGTAACTCATGGCATTTAATTCATCTTTTTTAATCAAGCATTAACCCACATATGTAATAGAATTCACAAAATGCTGTTTTAATGACTTTCTTCGTCTATGATTTTTTTTTAATATTAGTTTCGTAATTACCTATATTATGTGACATAATGACACTAAACTTGCAAATTTTATGTAATGCTCTTTACTCAATTGATACTTATAATTTTGTAGACTAGCACAAAAGGAATTAATGAAATGGGCTGTTTCAACATTTCTTGCTTGATTGCATAAAGTAGTCTGCTGCTATAAGTATTTGTGTTTCAAGGAGCATTGCTTTATACACATGGTCTATCTTAACAATGGCCATTGTCAACTATGGTTTTCACTAGAACTACTATTTTACTAGTTAATAGTTCTATTATTGGCTCAATATCATTGATAAGTGGTTCATTTGATATTTTATAGGTTGGAATGGAGTAATTTGAGCGAATTTTGCCCCAATTTGAACTAAAAGTGTTCATTTTTGGGTCAAATAGAATTTCAACCTTGATTGATTATAAGCTCGGTTAACCCAAGATTATTGACTACAAACTAATTTGATGTTTTTCTTAAATTGGCTTGGTAATTTGTCACTTGCAAAGGATAAATGAGATGCGATTAAATATTCATTTTCCTCAGGCTTATTATGCCCAATTGACTGAAGCCACCTTCTCTCTATAACTTGTTCTCTATAAGCATCACTCTCAAAATTTATCTAATATGCTGTTACATTAATTGCTCGCTTTAAATTTATCCTTTATTTATTTACAATGCAATTTATGAGAAATGCACGTTGTGTAGACTTAGAAGGAATCGTGTTAGCGTCCAACAATGGCAAATTTTTTAAGTATTCCCTAGAACCCCAACCACGAAAGCTGCCAATTTTAAGTGCAAATATTATCCAAAAAAAAAGTAAGCGCATGTTCTTTTAAGGGCATCTTTGAGGCTTCATCAAAATATTGTTGAGATCCAAAGCTGCCAAACTTCAATGTAATTTCATAAAGGGGTATCATGGAGCATATGGAAAGCATCCTGTGTAATAGGACCACCTTACAATCAAATTGAAGAAACCTGTAAATATTATATTAAAAAAAAAGCTAGCATAATGAAACAGCTTAACGGCCCAATATTAAGCCTAAACACCATTATAAACCTTTATGTTAAACAGTCATTTGCAATCATATTAACAAAAAGATTTTTAAAGCAATTCGTTTTAATATCAACTAGAATAATGCAATTAGGCCTACGTTGTAAGTAATGCCGTGCATTGTCAAAACTGTTATTTGGGGAAAACAGACGTTATTTTCCTGGGTTCTGAGGATTGGATAGTCCGACTCTTCTTGCTGCAAATGATCACCTGAAGAATCTTGCATAATATATTAGCATCTGTGCCGTGTTCATGAGTTCCTCAGCTTTATGATTGCATTTTGTCGAGAAAAAGGAATGGAAACTCTATTGACGATGCAGCATTAGTCTCCCAATCTTTGAAGCCTTGAGAAGTGGTTGCACTACCAAAATGGATGGAAATGCATCTGGTATATTTTTGAAGCTGAATATTGCTTTGAGGAGATGAGATGTTTGAAAATGTTCAAGGGCCCCATAACAAGTAATTGGCTACACAGCGATCACAGATTCACAATCATCAAAATTAGGCCAATCACAAGGACAGGCTTTAAATAGTTACTTTTTCAAAAGTTCAGAGGAGATTTACTGTTAGTTGTGAAATATAGGAGGTGGAAATAGTATACCTCCATTGTTAGACATCACTCTTCGGGAAAGAAAGTGAGTAAACTTGAGAGGCTTTGGTGGAGAGTATTGTGTCAAAGAAAATCTAAGTATGGTGTCATTAATTGATTATGAAGGAGAGGTGGAAATAGTGCACTTCCATTATTAGACATTATTCTCTCCCGTAAAGAATGTCAATAAACTTGAGAGGCCTTGGTGGAGAAGCATCGTGTCAAAGAAAAGCCTAGGAAAACACTTCTTAAGACTCGAGCGTATAGTTTTTTTTTTTTTTTTGGAAAAAAATATAATTAAATTAGAAACTTCAAGTGGCGCAGTTGCTATCTTTGGGCTTAAAATCTTACAAATAGAAGAAAAAGATAAAATTTGTAGGGTGGTGATTACCGATTGGTAGTTGCCGCAACCTTCTCTTTGTCAAACTCTTCTACAACAACTAAGCCTTTAAAGAGTTATTAGGCAAGAAGGCTTAATATCTTTATGCATATATTATATAAGCTCGTTTAAGTCCTTTTTGAGAGTGACACTTAGGTTTTGCTCTAACTTTCAATCTTAGCACTCTCAACTCATGGGTTGGCTTGAAATGGATGGATTAAGTCCACAGTTTTTCAATTAGAAGATTAAACTATGTTTGAGAGAATTTCAAGCATCCTTTGATACAACAATTAGTTCATTTGCGAGTCCATTTTCAATAGCCTTGCTTTTAACTTTCTTGTACGGTATTTATAGATCGGTGTTGTTAACTGTAATAGTTAAATTAATCTAAATCAAAGCTAGTAGGTATTTTGATTGCTGTATTCATAAGATTAAAACTACTTGAAAGTCTGTTTTTAAGAAGATTAATAAGCTAAACAAAAAAATCAAAAGAAACGCTACTACTTCACAAATTACCGAGTTCTTGAATACTTGTATGAGATGGGAAACTATCATTTATGTTTAGAGCCGTACATAAAATCTCACAAGCAGTTAAAATACATCAGGTTACTGTCATCAATCATATAGATTATGAACTTTAAGATAAGGGAATTCAGTTCTTCGTGTAGTTATAAAACACGGGCAATCGAATTTTATTCATCGAATTGAAACTCAATAGTGGTCATCCTCACGAAAATTAGGAACTCTCCTAATACAACTAACAAAAATTTAAATGAAGTCATTTAATAAAGAAATCTCTAAATAAAATGCAATTTAGATCTCACGTAATTATTAAGAGATAACACCCCTCCCCCCACATGAAGTGTTTGTAACATTTGCATCGCACTCGAATGAATCCCAAATCCAATAAGCACACATGAGATTGAAAAGTTAAAATCTAAAATTTTATTTTTCAAAAGTTAAATTAAATTATGTGCCTCATGTAATATATTTATGGATTTGTTCTAGGCCAGTAGATATTGTTAACACATTAATCCAATTCGATTCAATGATCCAAATTCAAATCTTGGTTCATTTTGGGTTGAAGTTTTTTGCAATCATTTAAATTCACAATCAATGAAATCAAAGGTGCAATAGTGAAAGAAATTGCAAGGGGTATAGAGATTATACCAATGGGACTCATGAAATTGTATTGCATATATCAAGCACCAAAGAAGAAATATATTGATATTATTTATAGCTAAAAATTAGGGATGAGATGGCCTATAGATAAATTTTTTTACTGGTCATACTCATTTCACACCTTGGAATACATTAATTTTTTATTCGAAACTCACAAACTAGCGGTAAGGTAATCTGTATAAGCTATTCGGTAAGGTTAGACATGTATGAAAAATCCTTTTTCGGAACGACACAACCTTTTTAGCTATCGTAGTCAAAAGACTACGTACAATACTCTTTAAACAATAAACTACTATTTTATTATGGCTAGAACCACTACAAATGATACTGAGATCATTCCAAAATCAAGCTAGACCGAGACCTTGTCAAATCTTAAAAACTAAGTTAGCATTTGGGAATAAAATTAATAAAGAGCACATTCCACCAATTTTATAAACATGCCTAAAAATACCTAAATTTGGAACTACCTAATAAAATAAAATGACATAAATTTGCTCATCTTAGTTATTTGATTTCCATTTTTGTTGGATTTAAACTATATAACTCTCTATCAAATCCCACATGCTTGACAAATTCCGCGTCAATGAATTTATCATTCAGTATTCAACTTAGTATATTAGTGCATAATTTTCTTTTGCAATTACATAACCATTGCTATCCACAAATCTAATACCCTTTTTTCATCTGATTTTGAAATTCTCACTCAAATATCAAAATTCAATGATAAAAACCCAACCCGTATTTTCATTTTTATGAAATTACTAATGGTTTGATCGTGGCATGTGTGCATACATCATTTAAGTAGTTCAAAAATATCACCCGGATGCTAGATTTTGTAAATAGTAATGTTTTGGGTGTTATCATGCCAATATAGTAGGTTGAAATGGTAATCATTTTCTTTGTTTTTTTTTTTTTCATCATATTTGTTTAGAGAATATCTTTCTACTATATTATGATATTTATATTACTTATAAACGAGATTATGAATTTCTGAGCTTGAACATTTTTAATTCACATGATAAAGTCTTTTATTTTTTAATATTTTTTTTTTCAAGAACTTGATATCCACAAACATATTAGTTGTTTATTTGTTTTTCACTTCTGGGTTTAGGGTTTAAGTTTTAGGGTTTAGGGTTTAGGTTTAATGTTTTCTTCAATCATGAAATATTAATTATTGACAGTTAGAGTTAAAATTTTGTTAAAAAACTATGACACATTTAAATCATTGTGTAAATGTTAGGGCAACCCGTAGAAGCGACACGAGTTCTTAGAATTAAATTAAAATATGACACTCGGGAGGACATAATGGAGAAAAAGGATTTATGTAGCCGACCCCACTTAGGCTCCGTTTGGGGTAGCGGTGTTGTGTCGCGCCACACTTTCAAGCGTTTGACAAAATAACATTTTCCTGCATTTTCAAAATATTGTGGTAGGGAGTTACTTTTTGCAGCCTGACTTGGCAAAGTGTGGTGGCCGCCAGAAAACTACGATGACTTTTTGAATATAAAATAGAGATTTTTAACAACGATTTATTCTGCAGTAGTTTCATTACTATTTCTTCAAACAAATGCAGCTGTCATTAATGGGCCCTTTGTGGGACAAAGGCTTATTTTTGCTGTTGTTGTTATTGGATCATGAAATATTAATGGAACCATGGTATGTATGACCTGTGGTATGTAGAAGCATGCCTTTTCAGTTCGATTAAGCACACTTGTCTATTGAAATGAAAATTATTGATTTACTTTGTTCTGCCCATTTATCTTAGGCTTCGTTTGAAGGAGCTTTGTTGTTTAGTGAAGCTCCTTCAAAAGTCACGTGGCAGAATGGACCTTATCGTCTCCTTTTTGAAACGATGATAATTCGCGGTTCTTGCGATACAATGTTCGGAGACGTTCTGAAAATGCTCCATTGCCAAACGTGAATTTTGTCAAACGGTGGTGTTCAGTGCATCTGAATGGAAGTTTAACACGCTCTCAAAGAAAGTCTAAGTTTTGACCATTTTTCCAGCGTTGTTATTTATTGCATGTTATTTTTGTACACTACTTAAATTGCAATTTTCTTTTGTTCATTTTTTTTTAAATTTAATGTTTAGCTTAATGCCGTTTTCTACAAAACAATTTGATATTACAGAGAAAGCGGAAAGCTCATTTGTGTCCCAGTGAAACTTCTGGCGGAACCGAAGGTGAGATTTTAAATCAGCCAAAACGAAGATCCCAAAGAACCCTTGGCTTATTAAAAATTGGTGACAGCCATCTCCCCAGAACCCGCATTCCTGTGGGCTCCTCTTTTCAGGCTGATGTACCTGCCTGGACTGGACCACCGAGTAACAAGTTTGGTTTGAATGGTGAAGTAGATGCGGTTGACACTAGGTGGTTGGGTACACCAATTTGGCCTGCAAAAGGATGTAATGTGAAGAAATTTGAAGGGAACATAGGAAAAGGAAGGCCAGATTTCTGTCATTGCACTCACCCAGGATCTGTGGAATGCATTAAAATTCATGTGAACTCTGCAAGGCGTAGGCTTAAATCTAACTTGGGTCCAGTTTTCAATTATTGGGGGTTTAATGACATGGGTGAAGATGTATCGAATTCATGGACAAGTGAGGAGCAAACAATTTTTGATAACATTGTGAGGCTTAATCCTTTATCTGAGAACAAGAGCTTTCTGGGACCTGCTTCAAAGTTTTTCACATCTAAGAGCAAGAAAGATATAGTGAACTATTACTACAACGTTTATGTTTTGAGACGGATGAGTATCCAAACCAGAGTGGTGTCAGGCGCGATCGATAGTGATGACGATGAAGGCAATGATTTTAGGAGCTATGCATTTGTCCCAGTTCCCGAGGTTTCATACTCCATATCTTCTCAAAGCAGGTACCAAATTTCAATTAATTTTCTTGTTTTTTCTGTTATCAAGCATAAAATTCTTTTTGCACATGTAGGGGCTCCTTTTTATCATATTTTACAGGGATTTTATTTCTATTAAAAAATTCGCTTATTAGTATATTTTATCATAGCTTAAGCAAGATTAAGCTTAAACTAGTGAAAAGTCTAGGATTTGTTACATATCATCATTCACAGGATTTACTGGATTTAATGATTTCTTCTCCTCACAAATCATAAAATTTTGAAATAAATTTCCAAATAATTTATTAAGATTTAAAAGTTGTCATATCAAATAATTTTCAGGTTTTATTTATCCCAAAATTTACTAAATCTCGAATTCAAAAGATTTATTAATTCCTATTTAGTTACATCTTCTTCTTATGGCAAAACGGCCTCTTAAGTTTATACAGTGTAAGATCTTTTAATTTTATGGTGTTCGAAAAATAAAAATTAAATGCGGTCCAAGTTCAAGGACAGATAGATGGAATATTCAAGTTATCATAGTATATGAATGGTGTGAAGCAGAGGTGGTTTTTCATTCATCCTAAATTCTGTTTCAGGTGTATAGGATGGATGTCTTAAAATTCACTAATTAGCTGCAGCAACTTGCACAAATGTACAAGTACTTTTTTGACTGATGGAAGGAACCTACTGATGCATCATATACATCTCGATGAAAGATTCATTCGATTTGAGCTTCCTGTAAAGTAACTAAAGTTTAGATCATGTTGGGCCGGTACCAATTTTCTATGAATGAGTTGAGAGCAATTAAATGGCTTCCATGACATGAGAGAATCACTTGTTATTCTTTCACTGTGAATATGCCAAAAGCAGTTGGGCTTGCAATGAGAGTGGAATGCAATGTATTTTCAGTTTTTCTCCCTAATCCCTTCTGTCTTACCGTTTTCTATTTATTACTGAATGCACAAATTCAATACTCTTTCAATCAAAATTGGAGTTTATTGCTTGGAGTCACCATACTTTTCTCATTGGACTGACTAATTTTTTTGTAACATTGGACGGCCTTACTTTCTTTTGGGCTCTCTTCTGTCATTGGATTATTTTTTATATGGCTTCAACTTTAATTGATTAGTTTTTGTATTATATTCAATTTGAAGTAATGTCATATATTCATTGTTTCATATCAATTAAAATTTAGTTAGAATAATTTTACCTTTTCTTTATTTAAGAGCATTAGCCTCCTGAGTGCATGGTATTCGGTGTGCTTCGAATTGAGATGTGATGGGATTCATGGCCTAGTGTTTATACGAGAGGTGGTTCTTCATCATAATGTCAAGCTACATATTTTGAGACTACTGAATCATTTGTAACTATAGAGCTACTCTGGGTTAATAGTGTTTTTCTTATCTTTTTTTTTTTTAGCAAGAAAATAAATTTTAATAGCCATGATATAAGAGTTATGCCATGAATTTTATTAGAGTTTGTTGTGAAGTGATTTAATAATTTTTAATTACATTAAATTTATATTAAGGGCTATTATTATTATTGGTATTGATTATATTGACACTTAAACAAACATTTTTAGTGGGCCATCTTTTACTGATGATATAGTTCTAGTCAGTGAAATATTTGTTGTATTAAATGAAATAAATATTTATAAAATAGAATATTTAGAAATGATGAGAATAAAGATGGAATATATAGTGTATAGTTTTGAATGAGTAATGCTAGAAATTTTTAGTTAATATCATAGAAAACAATTGATATTTGTGTGTGTGTGTGCGCTTATATATATATTTAAATATCTTGAATTTATTATATAGAAAATGAAGATACAGATTGGTCTATAATTTCTGTAGTTTTGAATGATTAAAATTGAGATGTGTCTGAAGGGTAATATATAATTATAGTATGACATGAAAATTTGAAGGTGTATACTTTATAAAGTCTGAATTAATTGATGATGTTATATGGATTTTGCTATCAGGCATTAGAACTCCATCAATGTGGAGCATGATAAAAACAAAAATGTTGGAATGTTGTACAGCTAAATTAGAAAAGAAAAAAATGAATAATTATATATGTTGAAAAATAGAAATGGCATCAATTAAAGTCAAAATAATTGAAATTAAAATTAGTGGTTTGAACTAAAAATAAATGATTGAGAATATAGTTTTACAGAAGCAGTTAAACTTAGTTTCTAAAGTATTTATAAAATAGCAGCTCAAAGCTGTTGAGTTTGAAACATGTCATCTTTGGTTGATCTGGATCTGTTTTTTTTTTTTTTTTTAAATTAGCATTCAAATTTGATTCTTAACAGACCAATTTGGAATTAATAATAACAATGTCTCCAGCTGTAACACCATGACCATGATGACCGTAGAACAGTAAAAGGGTATTTAATAGTTGGAGCAAATATGTCATTTGTAATTTTCAATTCTTTCCTCTTGCTGCTTGCTCGTCTTTAAAAAAGAGTAATGATTTGCGCTCATTCCCATCAAACTTTGCATCAAAGTTGTTTAGGTATTCATGTAAAAGAGGTCCCGTCCCCACATTGGACAAACTCGTGGAAGAATAAAGACATTCTCTCCGGCCATGAAAATGCTGTTTCCTCCATAAAGTTTTCTTCTTGGATTAATGTCTAACAACGATTTTGCGTCACACTTTGCTGGCAGCATGCGGAGCTGTTATATAATTTCTTTCCATCCTCATCCTGCAATCTCTGCATGCCACTGATGTTTTATTTTATTTTATTTTATTTTATTTAGGGACATTTAATTACATACCACACTATTCTTATGTATTTCCATATCTTTATAACACCCTGGTATTATAAAACTATGCATGAAAAAGGTGTATTTCACTTTTAAAAACTTATTATTAGTGCTATTTTTAATGCGGTGTTAAAGATTTGAGTGGTATGGCTGTAAATATCAAAGTTTAGGTGTTAGATATGTAAATATATAAGAATTGGATGGTTTGTATGTAAATGCCGGTGTCTTATTAGTATAGAAAGATGATTAGAATGATGGCTTTATGAGCATTAGTTGAGCTACCATTTTATCCAAATTAAATAAACTCCAATCAATTTATCTCAAAGAGAATCAGATGAGATAATATAGAATCTCGCATTAGTCTAATTAATTCTATCAGAATCTGAGATTTTTTTTTTTTGGAAAGATGGGATTAGGGCTATAAATTAACCAATGCACTACATGAACAACTCAAACTCAGCTCGATTAAGACTCGATCATGTTCGTTCAAATTAATAAATAAAGAACCTTGGACATTTGATAATAGCTCGGAGCTTAAATGAACTAAACATGAACATAATTGAACATGTTCATTTATGTTTACGAACAAACTTATTTATTGTTTTACAATTCACTCGTTAAATACTCGATATTAAGCTCGATGATAACTTGTATCATATATGATATATTATTTAGATATAAATTAATTAATTAGAATTTATTTAATTATAGATTTAATACTAATATATTATTATATCAATAATATTTTTAATTAGTTATTAATTATATATTTATTTTATTAATATATAATTATTTATTTCATTAAAGTTTAGTTGTTATATGTGAAAATACATAAAACTTGTGTGGTATGTATGAAATGAAGCTTAAAATTAACTTTAAACCCCCACAAATGTCACTTTTCCTCTAGGCTGTCACAGTTTTACATCTTCTCGTTTTGCTCGAAACATATGGAACCCTAAGTTGCGGCATGCAAGCATCAAATGCAACAATGGGATCGCAATCTCTGAGTATTTTCAAACTCTAGTATTTCGTATATCTTCTCTTTCCACTGTTAATAATTCCTACCCGATTAGAAAGTAGTGTTGAGAAAGTGCAGTGAAATCATTGTAAATTATATATGATTAAGAATAAGAATGGTGCATCAACTCAATATATGACATCTGCAAATTTATTCAAAAACACTAGGAGGACATGTGCATATCACTAAGGTTTATTGGAGAACCAACGCCTACATCTAAATGTTAGAGTTAGGTGCAAATTTATAAGTATGGTCATACTAAAATATGAGAGATTATATCACATATGATCATAACTCATGAGTATCTATCATTTTTATAGTATTTATAATCGATAAACTAGTATATGCTATCTGATTTATAAACTATTAAATATTTTACATGAAAATCTAGATACTCATTTGAAATTTTATATCGTTTAAAGACTCTTTTACTTGTCATCAACAAACCAAGCACAAATCAAGTTCATTGAAAAATTGAAACAAATCAAATTTGAATAATATATTATGAATATTGGACACAAACTCAAGCCAAATATGAATAACTTATAAAAAAAACATACTCTCTCTATTGCAGCCCTATATAGGATGAAATCTTCGGCAGTAATAATAGAACTTGTTTTCTATTTTGAGATGTAGAGGCTCTTTTGTCCTCTATTACTTTTTCTTGTTGGCTTTTTTTGTGTTCGTTACTATGGACTACATGAGGAGAACCTAATTGCTCAGATTATATTGGAATCAACAGCATTCCTCTCCAATTGAAGCTTTGCGAAATATTTAAAAGTCACCTTTTAAAGATTTTACCTTTTTTTTTTTTTACAATGAATTTGTTCTGCATGCATGGCTTATTCACTCTAAATTATTACTGATATCATGCGTACGTACAACGGTGGATCAGAAGATTACATCACATATACATAAATTTGTGATAATTGCTGTCTTCGCATCCACCATTGTCTGTATGTGAGGACATCCACAAGATATATTTTTTTTTTTTATTTATTTATTTACAGGCCTCATTCTGTTTCACATTTACATAAATCACATAACAATTTTATTTGATTTATATGGTCATTCAATTATATTTCATTTATTGCTTCTACTTATTTATTTATTATTATATTTAACATATAATATTCTATATTTACATCGCATGTAGCATCTGTGGATTGAGGAGTGGCATGGTGTAATCCACACCATTGTCCCCATATTCGGACAACACAAAATATTTTTTTCATTTTGGAGCCATCTCATATGTATCATTTTATTTTTATTGAATGTCTCAGCATGAACCGTCTTATTTTCAGATATTGGTGAGTCAAAAGGAGAACATGACAATGTTAATAGTAGTTCAATAATGTGTTTATATATAAAAATAATAAATTTGCATTATAAGCTATACAAAAAAAATCAAAGTAACGGCAAAAAAAGATTTTTCTTACTTAATTTCAACAGTAAAACTATATTTAATAAGTATAAATTAGCTTCTTTCCATAGAATGGCATGCAGCATGCACTCAATGAAAACATGGAGACTTGTGCTTATTGAGCTAAAGGTTACCATCCCATGTTAGCCTCACTCTATGGCACTTACCAAGATAGGGCCCACCTAATTAATCAATTTACTCTAGCTAAGTACGGCAGTTCCTTAAAACAAAATATACAACATCATAATGAACATATTGTTTCGTCTTCAATTAGTAAACTATTATCATTTACTGATAATATGTAAATAAAATTTTCTTTTTTTCTGACTTAAATTTGATAATAATAAATTTATATGAAATTTATATTAAAATGAATGTAATATTTGAGCAATTAAATACCAATGACATTATCTATATCTCAAAATAAGTTTAATGATTATACATTGGAGAGTAACTTTTAGGAAAGTTAATGAAAATAAGATTCAATGAACATACGAGTCAATTTTTTTAAGAAACAATTAATTGCTAAAAATTGCATATTTTTTGCCTGTGGCATTCTATCACTTTATATCTCAGTAATAATTTCTTAAGATCTTTACTCAGTATTTAAGAGTAAATTATGCAAGTTTTAAACAATGTTGTTAATGCATACTACTTTTTTTTCATTACAGAAAATTGTTAGATGTTTTAGATTCTTAAAAGAGTTGGTGTAGCTTCAATGACTGACAAGATTAGAGAGAGTTATCATAGATGGTTTGTTCGCTTCATACATCGACTATATGATTTTCGATCCAGTTGGGTGGGTGGATGTTTTAAATTTGACTTATGTCAATAAAGGTAAAATTAGATCTAAAAGAACTTGGGCTTGTTATATAAAAAATAATATTAATTTATTAGAATTAGGTGAAAATACAAGACAAGAGAGGAAAAAAAGATTCATATAGCGAACCCCACTTATAGAATAAAGGCCTGTTGTTTTTGTTGCTGTTATTGTACAAAAAAGAATTAGTGGACCACCACTTATAACTTGCAAGTAAGAACAAATAGTGGAGCAAGAAGATTATAAAAGAGAAAAGGGAGAAGGAAATGGGAATAGAGATTGATGAAAAGGAAAGCTGAAACCCTAATAAAGACATAAGGGGAAGGTGAAAGGTCCCATTAATCTTTTGGGTCCAAACAAAGGCAACAAGTTTTTGAACGAAAAATGTGAGCAGGCCAATACTAAAGTTCCCAAGGACTCCTGTCGAATGGAGGCCCACACACAAACATTAATACTTTCTTATACAGCTGTTTTATCTGCATTCAATATTGGAAGTATTAAAAAAGTTATTTAATTTGGATGAACGTGATGGTTCGATTATAATTATGAAAAATATGTAGATGAAGTGATAAATGCAGAGGCATAAGCATTTAGAAGCACGCAGGTGAGAATGGGAAAAGAGAAGGAAGGCTGATAAAAAAATGTTGCAGCGGGCATTTGGGTCGATGGACACGTGAAGTAATGCATGACTTCCTGTAGACGTGTAGAGTAGTGGTAAAGTGAGGCGGCGAAGTAGATGATCAGAAGAGCATGATTTTACGCATTTTGTGAGCCCATCATTAATTTTCCTTTCCCCTTTTTTCTTTTGCTTTTGGTTGCAGCACCGCTCCAGCTCTCATGATTCAAGAAACCCCAGCGGCAAGCTAGCAATTGATTCTTCATTCTCTCTCCTTCTTTGTTAAATAATGATTGGCACGTGCGGCACTTATCTTCTGTGACCTCATCTGCTTGCTTGCTTGCTGTACATTAATTGAGTGCAACTTGCCATACTTTGTG
Organism: Phalaenopsis aphrodite; assembly: GCA_003013225.1. NCBI lineage: Eukaryota > Viridiplantae > Streptophyta > Magnoliopsida > Asparagales > Orchidaceae > Phalaenopsis > Phalaenopsis aphrodite. Next base: position 2,398,612 of record NEWO01000037.1, on the reverse strand, counting down.
GTGAGTAATCGATACCAATTTTTTTTTGCTTTACTTCATGCTGCCTGGCCTTCATCAACGTTAAGGTATATATATATATATATAACATGTTATAGTTTGAAGTCTGAGCTAGCAAGATATTATTAATATTCTTTTGGTCTAATACCTTTATAGTTTAATTTTGGTTACTATGTAGTTTCTTCGGTGAGTAGGCCAACTAAAAATGGCCTCACATGAACACAGTTGGGAGTGTTTGCCTCCACCGAACATTTAAGTTGAATAAAATTTAATAATTCATGTAAATCTGGATTTATCCAATCCAGTTGTGTTAAATTTAGACAAAAAAAATTTGGTTAAGTTAAATTCAAATAAATCGTATTTGTAGTGCTTTGCGATAATGTATCTTTCTCCTGTGTGATGAAAATATCATCTTTAAATCCGTTAAATGCAACTATCGATCTAATTTAGAAAATATGAGATTTACATCATGATAGAGAAGAAAATGAATTTAGGAAAGCGCCACCTTTTCATATAGCTGACATTTTTCATATGTTTCACATATTTTCGTATATTTGACTCATTTTCATTTGTCCGGCACTATTTCGTTTATCTGAAACTGTTTCGTTGGTGGGTCCATCAGCCGAGGTGGTCGATCGATTGGCTGAAGTGGTCAGTCAAATGAGGTGGCAGACCGGTCTCTACTACCGTTAACTCTTACCTAGATCCACATGAACATTTTTCGGACATACATAAATGCCCTCAAGCTTCTTACTTTTTGCAAGCGAAGCAACGATAAGAGTGAGATGCTTTAAATGCTAAAAATACGAAAAATGCAATAATAATAATGCAATTATTATATTCACTTGATTTTGTGTCTCTTAGGGTCATGTTTTCTCCGACGCCAAAGTGCTCTCTTGAAATTTTTTCGGGACAATTTTGATCGACATTGTCGGTCGGGTAACTGACATTCGGTTGGTTGAGGTGACCTTTGGTCAGTCTTATTAGCTTCAATTGTCATTTAGTTGATATTATTATTGTGTTTCTTTTGTTTTCAAGGAAAACACATAAAAAATTTTTGTAACCTTCGCGAATATGCCAATAGAGTGAGAGTTCTCGATGTTTTTCAACCTTGTTTTAGCATTTTACCTCTAACGAGCTATCTGTTTATGATAGCTGTTCAGTGATGAATGTTG